>JAHBCN010007113.1:0-45214 GCA_019359885.1 Listronotus oregonensis | reverse complement strand
CTTTTTTTTTTTAAAAAAAAATTCCCTTTTTTAAAAATTTAAAATTTTTTTTAAAAAAAATAAATTGGGGTTTTAAAAAATGTTTTTTTTTAACTTTTTATTATATTTTAAAAAAAAATTAACCCCTTAATGTATAATAAAAAATGTTTTCCCAAAAAAAAATACCATATTGTCACAGAGTTGTAATTAAAAAATGTGACTGCTCAAAAGTATTACTAATTTAGTTTTGTAATTTTTGAATCCTTAAAAATCCACCCCTTACAATATTACAATGCAAAAAAAACCGCGGATTTTTAAAAAAATGCATAGAATCGCTTTTAAAATGATCCAAAAAATTGTTTTTTTAAGCATAACTCGTTCAGTTCTTGTGATAAAAAGTTCTGTAAAAAATCATTTTGTTGGTTTTTTCAAGAGCTATAAGGTCCTATATATTAAAAACTGTTTAAAACCCCTACTTTTTTAAAGGGGTGAGTTAAAAGGGCTAAAACAAGGTAGTGCTCGTCTATAACATGCGTTTTAAACGTTTGTATGTCACTAAATCTCCGTTATACAGTAAATTAAAAAAAAACATAATAATTGTAATTCAAAAAGCTACAATTTAATACTCTACTAATTTTTACGTATCTTCCTTAGTTTTCGAGTTATTTACAGAAAAAGTATATTTTTTATTAAAATTCTGAAATTTGATTTTCACTTGCAGCTCCATTTTTTCAAAATTAAGCAATTTAAATCGGTTACAATTTTAGAATGTATTTATAATACATAAAGAGAAGTAAAAAAAGGCTAGGACTTATTTTAATTGGGGGGGGTAATTAGGGGGTAGTTCTCGAAGATTTTTGCACTCAAAAAATTTTGCTCCAATGTTATTTTAATCATAACTCACTCAACTTTTATGATACATATCTTTTAAAAAAAAGGTCTTTGCAAATGCTTCAAAAAAGTTATTTTTTTTTTTTTTTTTTATTTTTATTAAGCTATGAAATATATTAACATATTAAATCTTATTCGTTATTACATGTAAATAAATAAGATATATAATCTTATAAATACCAAATAACAATATTCTAAAATTAAATAAATAACTTAATCTATATTTAAACATTATAAACTTCATCAAGTCCTAGGTCTTCCTGGATTGTTCCTAGGACCGATGCTGCATTACCCCGTTGCACAGCTAAACCAATTCTTTGGATGATGAAACTTCAGATTTTTGCATTGTATTTTTTGCAAATTTCATTAATAAAACCCTTAGCCTCATCACCCAAAGTACCAAAAACAGCAAAAGGAATGAAGATAAAGCGTTCTTCAAGCTCTTTATATTTCAGATGTTTTTTATTCTCGGCAATACGAGCAGCCGCACCTACAAAATTAGAAGTTTTGTCCAGATAGGATGTGTATGGCTGCAAGTAGCGTCCCAAAGTAATTGTTTTCCATATTTCCAGGGAATTAAGGTCATTCCATTTACCCGTTTTCCATCGCTTCTGCAAACTCCAAGAGGCTCTAATACAGAAGGATTAAAGTTATTATTAGTTTTTCTCTAAAAATACGTGGATTTTGCGTTATTTGCCTTTGAAACTCTGAAATTTTGTGTTTGATGAATAACAGCTAACCTTTAACAAACCACAACTTGGTTTGTATTGGTCCCACAGCAATGACCAAAAAAAAAACATTATTCGTTTTTTTAAAAGGTACAATATTTTTATTTGCAGTTTTTTGATAAAATGCATACTTATAGAGTTATTTGCAAAAAAACCGATTAAAAACGTTGATTTCATCGACGAAAAACTCCGATTCGACGATGGCGAACAACTCGAAAAGTATGCATTTTACAAAAAAAATGCATAACATTTTTTGCTTAGAAATTATTATTCTATTGATTTCTGTAGTCAAAATATATATAAAAAAATTCCACCCCGAGATGGTTTGGCAACCACCCCCAAGGTAAAGGCGTCCTTCGGCATGATATAAATTTTGATCCTTAGACTATTCCCTACCCACTGTCAAAATTTAAAGTCATTCCAAGTTCCAAAATGGTTTGTTTCCTGGACTATTAAGCAAAACTAATATCTTAACATTTTGATGTCTACTCAATAAAATATTTTTAAATCACAAAATTATAAAATCCTCTCCATGTATTAAATTTTTAGGAATTTAGATCGATGGTAAACGATTTTTAAAATGTGAATAATTATGTATAAACGATAATTTTAACCATTATAATACTTTGTTTCATCGACGAATCTTCGCATTTTAAAACTCATAAAGTTGCATTTTAAAAAAATGCTTAAATTTTGAGAATTATTATTCTATTATTCTTGTTTCTAAAAAAAGATCCACGAGATGTTTGAACCACTCAGTAAGCCATTAAAATATCAAACATTCATGTCAACATTTATCATTCCAAATTAAAAGTTTTCCGGACTATACAAACTAATATTTAACTTTTGATTCTAAATGAAATATTTTCAAATCAACAAATTATCAATATTCTCATCCTGTTCTAAATTTTAGGAATAATCATTATTATTATTATTTTGGTATTACAGATATAGGTAGTTTTGATAAATTTAAATTTTCCCACAAAAACTTATTGTTAGGAAATGCTTATTATGTATTGCCTGAATTCTTGAGATAACAATAACACTAAAACCAAGTGCTAACTAAACTTTTTAGTTAGCACTTGAGACCGGTTGGAGATACATCACTTATCGAAACGTTGTGTATCAATTAACAAAAAAGACAATGAAAGTCCAAGATTTGTGTTATTGAAACCATAACATTGTCTAACACTTTCAAAGAAACTTGCAAGAAAATTTAGAATAGATTTATTGCATGGAATCAGTATATCTTTTATCCAAAACTGTCATATTATACGTCTATTATAGATCTAAATTTAGACGAATAAAGTGACCCATAACTCACTAGTGAGATAAAGTAGTGAGTTATAGATTTTATCTCACTAGTGAGTTATGATGTTTACTAGCCCAACGCCCTTAAATCAGTCCGATACATAGTGCTTTTTTAACATTGCTTAAAAAAATCATATAAAACGGGCTCCAAAATAACATGTCAAATAAATTCAATATTACAATCAAAACAGCATTAGTTTTTGCTACTACTACACTATACTATTACTAAACGTATGAGCTACTGCTTATTGGTAATACTGATGTTTACATTCATTGTGAAATTACCGTTAAGATTAGCATCAGCACCGGTAACACTTTTTTCCAAAACATTCACAGAAATTACGTTTTTCCCTGCATTATCGACAGCTTGAGATTGCCCACCCTGTATTTTTTTTGCAATTTCGATTTTGTTCGAAATTGATTCTCCAACATAGCTTTCAGCCACGGTGCATGATTTCCATCCACCATGGCGTTTGAGGGTTATGAGGTCCCTTCCGGCATTGGCCAGGAGGATAGCTGATGACGTATATACTGGTCATAGCGTAAGCTATGATCAGTATATAAATTAGAGTCAGGCAATCCCAAAAATTTTGCCACAGCATTTGGTATTTTGGATATTTTATTTATACCAACACACTGAGAAGTACACTTCCCTTCTGATAATTTTTAAAAAATGGGGTGAGTATATTTTTTGGTCGTATTTTTAAATACTGCCTCACTAACTCAATAGGGTTTACCGTAAATCCTTCGTTTAAAATGGTAAAGCATCTTGATTTATTGGTTTTTGTTTCAGGGATTTAAATAACAAGGTATTGTCCTTTGTCCTCGATGTTTTCCATCAGCAACTTTGTCAATTCGTCGAATCGATAGGCACCAGAAACGCCTAGTATCAAAACCACCTAAAATCGAAAAATTATATTATTACATATTATACAGAAAACCAAGGACCATAAAAAGATTAAAGCGTAAAAAGGCAACTATAATGTAAAACAAAATGTCTACCTTGGCTAAGAGATAATATCCATTCGAAGCTTCTTGCAAAAATTGCTTAATTTCAGCTCTTCCTAAAACATTGGCCTTCGTAGACGTATAATTTAAGGGTTGTTTTTACCATGGAATATTTCGTGCATAATGATGAAGGGGCAAGTTTCTCACTTAAATGTAACAAATATGCCGGTAAAAATTCTTCGTTTACCAATTAAATGCCTTTATTTTTAATCCACACTTCCAATTCACGAAATTCCTTATTGTAAAACTGTCTTGATTTCTCTGGGAACAGGTTGGTTATTGCGCTATTAGCTTCTTCCCGAATTCCTTTATAAACTTAAGAGTTTTCCATTCTAGGACTTTTTCAGTTCTTGACAAACATTAAGTTTTTTTTTTAAATAAACAATTACCTTAGTTACAAAACCGCAACCTTCTTCGAAAAATTGCATTGTTGCAAGAAAAATTCACCTGTTATTTACTATGTCACATAATCTGACAAATTAGAAATATACTACAGGGAAATTTTCTCGCGTAACTTATATGTATAATAACACACTAGTACCATAAATAGCTATTATTCTCATAATATCATATGACTTTTATTATTCCTTGTTATTTTTATAGTTTTATTTTATTTTGCTTTGTTGTATGATTTTATATTACAATATAGCCCTATTATTATTAAAAAAAAATGGTATTTACAATTTCAAAGTCATAAAAGTATAAAATTTACCGTCAACGCTCTCGTAAACTCCTAAATTAAATAATTTAAAAAAACTCATTGAAAAACTCTTCGCTAGCTTAAACAAACCAAATAGAAGCATTTACTTAAAGCAAACCCGCTATTAACTACAATGGTCGGCCGCATACAATACTACTAACCCAAACTCGGCAAAGATAATTGTCAATAAATCTTAGCTTTCGATCTTTATCTCTTTATATAGAAAACCCTGAAGTTCGATTAAATCAAAGTAGTTACTTGAAAATAGCTCTTGTGGGAGCACTTTTTGCCCTTGCTCGTCTTAAACGAAAATCAGACGGTTATTCCCTACGCCCTTTAATGCTTTGTTTAGGGCTTGAGACAGTTTTAAGAATGTTGTGGGGGTGCGTTTATGTTTATGCTTGGGGAAGGTCGCAGTTTCAGGATAATGCTGAATAAAATGGCGCCTTTATTAAAGCCCAAGGAAGGCCGCATCGTTGATGTTTGGCTTTAAAGGGAATTCATTGTTAGAGTCGAGGAGAAATATGACGTAATCAAAAGCAGTTTGCATAATTAATTGGTCATTGTTGGGATGAGATTAGGAAAACTGGAAACAATCACGTTTGACTCCGTTTGAGTTTTAACAATAGTTAGTAAAATAAACTGAAGATGTTTACTAATTCTGACAGCTGGAGGTCTGCATGATAGGCTATTGACTATAAAGAAGTAAATAAGGGAATAAGGAACAAGCTCGTTACAGCGATTTTATTATTGACTAGCATTTCGTCCGCGTAAACTACACAATTTTGGCTGTTTTGTTTTTTTCGTTCTCCCATGATATTGCCTCCCCTTCTACTCCATGGCGTCATACCACATCATGCTTCGCAAGCTCCGTCTTCAGTCATAAACCCGCGGCAAAGCGCGCATCGTGCTGTTAAGTAATTTTATTTTAACGTATTTCATTTGTTATTATTTTCTTATACGAATAACGTTTGTGAATGAGTTAGTAAGTCTCAGGAGATAAGTTCCAAAAACACTTTTACTTTCTTTTATTTTTTTTTTTGGTTATCAGAATAATCAAAAATTTAATTACCAACTTCCATATTACCAATTCCAAAAAAATGACGATTTTTATACAAACTTTTATCTCCATTTTAATCCCCCCAAGGGATGAGATCCCAAAAATGTCAAACCAGATAATTTTTAAAAATTATAAACATATATATATATATATTATATATATATATATATATATATATATATATATATATATATATATATATATATATATATATATATATATATATATATATATATATATATATATATATATATATATATATATAATATATAATTTGTCCACGGAAAAGGTATTGAATAGGAAAAACTTTTTTATTTTTGATTTTATCGCAAAAAGCTACTCCTAATAAAAAATTTTGCTACTTCTTAGAGTAAGATTGGAATAGAAATATTTAACATATTTTATACGCGGTGTTCAGAAAATTAAAAAAAACTTAAAATGGTACAAGAGTAAAGTGCATTTATTTAAGAAGAAATGGAAATAAGTTATTAGGAAAAGTTGTTCAAAATTAAAATGTAGTCTTTAATATCAATTTTCGAAAAAATCGACCTACTTTTATTTATTTGTGATAAAATTTATTTTAATATCAATTTAAATTTTTAATATCAATTTTATTAAATTTTTTGCTGTAAAGTAAGCATTTAAAGCTGACGATACTACGGCTAATGAATTATAAAAGCGAAGTGTTAATAAAGCTTGTCACTATCAACGCCTACTAGTACAAAAATAAGTTGTTAATTTGGAACTAGTTAATTGATAATAAAATAAATTTAATCACAAATAATAATTTTTTAAAAAAGACTTTTAATTTTGAACAACTTTTCCTAGTAACTTATTTCCATATCTTCTCAAATAAATGCACTTTACTCTTATACCATTTTAAGTTTTTTCAATTTTCTGGAAGCACCGCTATTAAAATATGTTAAATGTTTCTATTCAGTCTTTCTAAAGTACAAAATTTTTATTAGATTCGCTTTTTTCGATAAAATCAAAAATAATAAGTTTATTCTATTTAAATATATTTACTATATATATATATATATAATATATATATATATATATATATATATATATATATATATATATATATATATATATATATATATATATATATATATATATATATATATATATATATATATATATATGTATACAGTGTGTCCGCCTTTCATGAAAACACCCTGATATCTGAGTTATTAAGATTTTCTTTTAATTTTGGTGGTAATGGCAGAAAAATGAAGTATTTGGTATAGTAAACACTCTAATTTACCATTGGCGTGCGGTCTTGGGAGGGTAAAAAAGACTTGATTTTTTGGGAAAAGTCTATTAGAGCTTATTTTTAATAAAATTGTCTGTCAGATTTAAAATAATTATTGTCAAAAACCCCTTAATTCATCTCAACAGCTGATCTGTAGTTTACGTTATATTTTTAATTTTAATGTATTATTAATGAAAAGATAAATTTCTTTAAAGTATTTGGGATTATTTGATATTAAAATGGGCATCCATAAAGGGTTTAACATATTATTTTTATTGAGGTAACAAATAAATTCATCAATTTTATCCTTATGTAAAGGACAGTTAAAAAGTAGGTGGTTTATATCTCCAAATTCTCCGCATGGACAAAATGGATCTGGTTTAACACCGATTTTGTGTAGATGTGCAGGAAATCTTCCATGGTTTAGTTTTAATCTACTGATAGTGGACACTATTCTTCTGGGGTAGTTCGCCTTTTGAAACCATTCCGATGTAGGAATGGTGGGGTGAATTTTAAAATAACGTGTGTTTGTTTGTCTTCCATAGGCTTGCCATTCCATATTCCATTTTTAAAGTGTACATATTTTAAGTTCGTAGATTAGGTCGGAAAGTTGTAAGTTAGTCAAAAAGTTTTAAAGAAGTTTTTTTAACTTTTAACTACGTTGTGTCATTATTAATTTTTTATATGAAAATGTTATGACTTACGTATAAATACATTAATAAAGGTATTTAACTATTTAGAATTTAGAGTATTAAGTTAAAAAACCACACCTTACCGACGTACGTAGGCTCATTTAAATGTTTAGTTAAATCATTTACAAGCTTATATTAAACCAGAAAAACGTAGCCACCGCATATTACTCAAATTTCCGTATGTTTGCCGGTTCTAATTACATCAGGGAATGGATAGTTTATTTAGTAGTTCAGAATTAATTTCGTGGCCGTAGTTTACATGTATTTATTGCCCAAAAGTTGTTTAGGTTTCGAAGAGAACCGCATGATTATAATATATATAACTTTTGTTTTCGTTAATAAACGCACATATGAAATGTTTGGTCTTGATTGCGTACGGTTTTAACATAAAATTAATTAGTTATTTGCTCAGGAAGTTTTGTCCTTTGACACGAACAACACCATTTTATAGTTTTATGGTACAGGGTCTTTGATTATATTTACGTGACTTCTGGAGCCTTTATTTTTGAAGACAGAAAAAAATGTTTTATATAAAAATTGTAGGTTTTTTTCCATGTTATCTTTTGAAATTATCAGTAAAAAAATATCGCAATAAAAAAATGGAAAAATATGGGCAACTTCAACTTTTTAAATGAAACACCCTGTATATTATGCGCTACAGCAAAAGATCTTTTTTTTCTGATTTCAAATATATATACATTGATGATATTTGGATGAACCATTTTTGAGATATTTTAGGTTAAATTATTAATAAATTACAAAAAACTGTCATATTAGTATCAAGAAAGCTATGGAAACAATAAAATTGTTATGTTGCTGAATTTGGTGAGGGTTTTCTCTGGTCCAATAATGTTTATTTTTGTAATTAAACATTTCTGCTATAATGTGAAGGAAGACTTGTCAGTGAATAGAATTTTATTTAAAAACTTTGGATCTTGCTGCATATACCTAGCTATTTCCAATGCATACTTAGGTCGGTCCTGCATGTTTTGTTCAGGAAGGTTTTGAACGGACATAAATTTATAAGAATAAAATTTGTAAAATTTTAGGGTTAAATGCCGCATCCGAGATTGATATTTCAGGATGTTCTAAAATTATTAAAAGTAGTTAGTGCTAGTTCAATAGAAAAAGTATAATAATTATCCTGAAAAAACGAGGATATCCAAAACTTTGTTTTCAATTCGTGCTGCAGTCCTTTTCTTCATTTTAAAGCTTTTTCGTTTGATAAACTTTCTTACTATGTATTTAATAGTATCTATAGATGGTTGTTAAGGATATAATAAGTAATATTCTCCTTGCACTGTTGTCACATTATTATTGTTACCATAAAAAAGACGCATAATAGCCATTTTTTGTTCTTCTGAATAGCCCATCGACAAGAAAGGAATACAAACTACTTTTAATATTTAAAAAAATAAATTTCAACTTTTAACAATATCAATACTTCAAATTTATTAAAACATTTTTATTGTTTTCATAGCTTTCTTGATACTAACATGATCTTTAATTGTAGCGCATAATATACAGGGTGTTCCATTTAAAAAAGTTGAAGTTGCCTATATTTTTCCATTTTTTATTGCGATATTTTTTTACTGATAATTTCAAAAGATAACATGGAAAAAAACCTACAATTTTTTATTAACAACATTTTTTTTTATCTTTAAAAATAAAGGCTCCAGAAGCCACGTAAATATAATCAAAGACCCTGTATATGTTATTATTTATGAGAATTTTTCTGAAGTTTAATACGCTTGTTTAAAGGATCTTCCAATTTATGGATTTAATTTATGGTGGTCTATTCTCCAATCTCGAATACACACATCAGTATATCGCTTTAAAATCATGCGTATCAAAATTTTGGATTCTCCAATGTCATTTTCGACATTTTTTATTCGACAGTTTTGCAAGTGGGTAGGACCCATTCAAGAAATAAATTTTCGTTCGTAATCGTTGTTACTAACCTACCTTTTTTAAAGAATTGTTTGTTTAAATCGTAAAAAAATATCGCCAATTAATTATTATATGAATTTAGTGTTACACAATATCGAGCAATAAACACTGCTCAAAAAAATTAAAGGAGCACCTCTACATTTTTAACTTTTAAGGCGTTAATTATAGTACATTCAGATCAAGCTTACATATATCAAAATGCATACATTTTCTCACAATAAATTAAAGAATGTGTCATTTGATCATTTAGGGGGCAAATATATTGTTACGTAACACCCCGTATAAAAAACACGGATCCTGGTTTCACACCTTTTTATTGGAAATCAGGTTTAGAAACGTTTTTATGGTAATGGATCAACGTAATTATGACAACTGTTTAACCTTTAACTGTCTGTCAACTACTGCTCTCTTCGAAAGTCAAAAATAAACTGGCCCGTGCGAACTTCCTTCGCGATTTTTATAGTAATGTGGAAAAGAATGTAAAAACTAGCGGCTAGAGCTCGCCGGTCTGCAGCGTTCCGGATGACGTCGCACGCCGGAATAACACGAACCACGAACCGAACAGCTGTCAGCTGTTTTGTTTACAAATTTGGAGGTTGTTTTTTTTGTTATTGAAAAATTAAAATGTCTTTTTATCTTTTACGCCTAATGTGTATTTATAATAACTTCACTGTAATAAACACAGTAAAATTTGGTACTTGTCTCGAAAGTTGCCTCCTCTCCGATTTTGACCAAATTTGGTATACGGGGGTTTTTTGGGGCTTTGAGTACGAATCTGAAAAAATATTTGGTAATTGTTTACAAAACGGTTTTCTGCTATTTTTAGATTAAATGGCAAAATTTTTATATAGTCGTATTCTAGTGTCCTCAAGGATTGCAAATATACAAGCGCAGAAGAGAAATTATGTGTTTTAATATTTTTTATTTCGATTTTAGAATTTAAAATAACCATTGATTTCTTCATATAATGCGAAAACTCCCCGTTATGACAAGAAACAGCAAGAAATTATTTTTAAGGTTAACCGTGCAGTGTTGCCAAATAGGGGTCTTTTCCCCGCATTTTCACGTCTGAAATATAATTGGGTAAAATAAAAGGCCGCTTTACTAACCAGAACTAACCATGACCGACCTAAAATCATTATTTATATCTGTTTTTTGATTGCCTATTACGCGTGCTCACAAGTATACGTCTTTTACCTATCGCCGTCTCTCTGACTCATACGCTGTGTCGGTCTCTCCGGGCCCTGAATCAATATTTATCTATTTATCATTTATCTTAAAAAGTATTAAAAATTGTTTAAGAAAGCAATTAAATAAGTAAATTATCCACAATTTGTTTTTATATTTTTTTTCCTGAAATCAATTTTACAAAAGTTATTAGGGCTTTATTTTACTTGTGAGCGCGCTTAATAAACAATTAAAAAACAGGTATAAAAAATACATTTTTTCAAATATTAATTTTATTCTTTTTTTTTAGTATATTTTTCATGGGTCAAAAATACACAAATTTGAGATTTTTCGTACCTTTAAAAATTCATATTTCCAAAAATATTAACTTTATCGTTAAAAGAACCTTTTTTATTTGTTTTTAATAAAACATTAAAAAAAAATTCCGGTAAGAAAATAAAAATTTCTTGCCATTGTTTAAACCATTTCGGTTTAAACAATATGGCACCAGGTTGCCCTATGGCAACATGCATTTCTATCATCGGGAGGGCAATTTAAAGAGGATCGTATAAAAAAATTGAGGTGGAATAGTTTTCGGTACTCATATGCCGATTCCTCCTAGACTAATTCTAAACATGTTAATAAAACAATTTATGCAAAAAAATAAAAATCAATTTTTTGAACCTATAAAACCAGAAATCCCCCTTAACATTAGAGATAAAATCACAAACATTATCTTGCAGTTGGTATCGCAAAACTGTTTATTACTTTACCAATAATTATTTGTTGAAAGTTGTAACAAAACTACCGTTATTAATTATACGCGAAATTGAAAATTTTACTTATTTTGAGACGGAAATTTGTGAAAACGATCCCTTTCAAGTTCCTCGGAGTTTAATTAAAGGCCCTATTGATTTAGTTTAAAACTATTTAAAATTGCAAATTTCAACTTAATATGTACCGAACCAACTACCGAATTTACGCTTTGAAAGGTATGATAAGCGCTTTATCTTGCTTATCGAATTTTCATGGGCTTTTATGTTGATAATGCATATTTAAAACCGATTAAAAATATGCTTACACCAAAAATACATTATTGTAACGAATTAAATTATGGTTCAGGCGAGCACAGGTCCTAAAAAATGAAACCGACTTAAAAAAAGAATTTTAACTTATAAAACAATTTTTTTTATATTCCGACGTGTCATAATAACATTTTTATGGACTTAATATTTAGTGTCAAGATGTCATCCTTTATTAGAGTTCTTCTTCTTCTCGTAGCGTCACAACCCTTCGTGGGTCTTAGCTGCATCTACGACTCGTCTTTACCTATCCCTGTCCAATACAACCTCCTTCCAGTCTTGTACTCCCAAGACTTTTACATCTTCTCCGACATTTTCTTTTCATCTGAGTCTTGGTCTTCCTAAAGGTGTCTTTCCCACTGGGTTTTCCTCCCATATCCTCTTGATAAGACGTCCATTCCGCGATCTCAGTACGTATCCGGCCCATTTGAGTCTTTGTGATTTTATTTCGTTTAATAAGCTCGGTCTTTTGTACATATTCTTGAGCTCCTCAATCGTTCTTATTTAATATTGACCCTTTCCCTTATTTACTGTAGGCCCAAAGATTTTCCGCAACATCTTTCGTTCAAAGCGTCTTAGCACTGGTTCGTTCTGTTTCGTCATTGTCCATGTTTCCGAACCGTACATAATAATTGGCTTGATAACTGCCGAATATATCCGTATTGTAGAGTTCCTAGATATTAGTCGAGACCTGATTTAGTGTGATTCAGTTCCATTATACAATAATCAACAAGAAAACGAGGACGAATTCAACGATTTTGAAAGTGATGATGATCCAGATAAAGATCTTAACTACGTAGATTTGTGTTCAGTGTTGAAGTGCCAAAAAGAAGCTTTTCATTTTTGCAAAGAATGTGAAATAAATGCATGCAAATTTCATTTTAAAATATCAAAATGTTGCCAGCATAATACTACTGTAGCCGAAAAGATGTCCACTAAAAAATAATTTTAGTACACCTATGCCAGAAAAACCAAATAAAGTCTGTTCAACTTCGATGGCTGAAGAACACAGTCATAAAAGTCCTACCAGCTTTGCCCAAACATGCGAAACAAAAGATTGTTAAGGAGAAGTATGGAGTGCATGTACTAGATATCTAATACTTCTTAGTTGGGACCATTTTTTAGCGGATACATCGTGTGACACACATAACATCCATTTCAGAGCCGACTTACCAAATTGTAAAGTCAACCAAATTTGTTTCTTATACCAAATATCAACTTAATCGGTTAAAGAATAAAATAAATTTGCCAAAAAAAATTAAACAAAAAATGATATTTTACATCCCTCTATCTTGGTAAGGGTGGAGATTTCGACATTTTCTCACATAACTTGTTTCCGGACACCCTGTATATCTATTATTTTATAACAGTAATATAGTCAGGGTTTTTGCCATCATTATTTTCATAAAATATAAAGGCAAGCGAGGTGATCGCGTTGTTTTACAAGGGGCTTGCAATTGCTGGTTTAAATAATAAAACGTCATTGTCAATGTTATTCAAGATTTTATAGGCAACCTGGAAATTGACAAGGGTTTAAAAATTTTAAACCGTTGTTAACTTTTTACAATTGCTAAGTTAAAACAGTTTAGAATGTTTAACAAAATGTCAGATTTTGACAGGTTGCCTACTAAAATTATTGAATAACACTGACAATGACGTTTTGCTAAACATTATAAACCGTTGTTAACTTTTAACAATTGCTAAGTCCATTGCTAAAAATAACAACGCGATCATCACTTGGCCGTACGTGTTATCTTAGATTGTCATTATTTGCATTGACGAAGCTACAGTGTAGCGAAACATGTCTGGATGATATATGTATACAGTGTGTGATAAAATTAGTAAAATATAACAATAATTCTTTTTTGTAAAGTAGAGGTTATACACAGACAAAATGTTAAAATTTCAAAATTTTTAGTTGCCCATATCATAATTGCTGATTAATAAGAAATCATGCATTAACTAGGGCTATTAATGCATGATTTTGTATACGGTAACATTACTCATAATTAAACGAACGTTAAAAAAGTTTTTTAGTGCCTTGTGTCTTCTACGTAAAAGTATACCCACTATTAAAGTATATTTGAAGTAAGGTGACTCCTTAGAGTGAAATACCGAACCGAACTTTTAAAACAATTAATCTTCTTTTTGTTATAAAATGAGATTATTTCAAGGGATAGGACTCGTATTGAATTACAAACAACCCCCGAAGATTTCGGGGAAAATTGCTTATTAGGTTAATTAAATTTTAGACGAAAAATAAAATTTGATAGGTGTAATAAAGGTATTAAATTATAAGTCCTATTTCTAAATATGTTGTGCATGTGGTGTCATTTAAAAAGTTTCAATTTTGTACCCTTTTTTTAAAAAAAAAAAAAAAAATTTGAATTTTTTTTTTTTAACCTATTTTTACTTGATATTTTAGCCTTAATAGTTACTCGCAAGTTTTCGGGGTTACTAATTACGAATATGAGGTCGAAATTTAAAAAAAAAATGTATCAAAGATGGCGGATCTAAAATGGCGGGTATTAAAATGAAAAACACTTAAAATCCGGGGAATATGGATAAAACATTTTCTTAGGGGTTCTCGGGTCACTAGTCACGAATCTGAGTTGAAATTAAAAAAAATTGAAATTCAGAATGACTAATCTAAGATGGCGGATCCAAAATGGCGCGTATCAAAATTAAAAACACTAATACTAATACGGATAATATAGATGAAACATTTTACTTAGGGTTTTTTGTAGTCACCAATCACAAATATAGGTCGAAATTTTAAAAATTTTAAATCCAAGATTGCGGATCCAAAATGACGGGTATAGAAATAGAACAACACTTAAAATCCTGAGAATATGGATAAAACATTTTACTCAGGGGTTTTGGTAGCCACTAATCACGAATCTTTTTTTTATCTTGGGACAGTTCACGAAGGCTAATGCCTAAGTACTAACGTACCGTGGGTGTCTTAAGTGTGGTAAGAGGAAGTTTGTTTATACGGGACTTAAATATTTGAAGATTGGGAGGAGAAGGAAAACTTCTTGGGCAGCAGGTTCCATAGTCTTGACACTCTAGGGGGCCTCTTCGGGGCCTCTAACTAAACTGTAAAAGTATTGCATAAAAGTTGAATATTTTGCTTTGTTGGGAGCTGCCAGAAAGGAATTATACTGGCCAATTCCTCCTAGCAGAAGCCGTAAAAATACCTATAGAAGAGCGACAGATCCCCTACAGCTCAACGGTGGGCAAGAAGAGGAAGCCTGTCTGTGAACGTTGGATCATTAATAAGACGAACGGCTCTTCTTTGAATGGAGTCCAGAATGCTAAGTGTTATAGGGGACGCCATTCCCCAGACATGACAGCAATATTCTAAAGAGGTTCTGATTTGGAATATACAGAGTGTACAGATTGGAAGAAGAAAATATTTTCTGGCTCGGAAGAGAAATCCAAGCTTTTTTGAAGCTGCCGAGGCTATGGATGTAATGTGTTTGTGCCAGTTGAGGTTATTCTCAAAACGACTCTTTGTTTTGCAGAACTTGGCCGCTCATATGTAAGGGATGAGCTTTGGCAGACTTTTTTCGTGACAGCGAACATGACTGTGTTTTTGAGGCATTAAACTGAACAAGATTTTTGGCGCCCCAATCCAAGATAAGTTTGAGGTCTTGTAAAAGAGATATCGGCATTGACCTGCGCTTGTTTATCAAATCAGAATTACATGGTGGCTTAAGAAATTGAATACTAGAGTGGACGGTACTATCGTCAGCAAAACTATGAATGGGATTGATTGTGGAAGAGAGAAGATCGTTAATGTGTAGAAGAAACAGCGTAGGTGCCAGCACGAGCCACCATCTGAGGTCAAAATTGAAAAATATTTTTTGGATATTTATATAGTTTTTTTTTTTAAATATAATATTACTGTACCGGGTGACAAAAGAAAATATATTGAAAAATGTAAAAAAATAAAATCCTAATAACTAGCTTATTATAAAATAAAGAAATTTAAAAATATGGTGAAGTATATATGTCCCTAGGGCAATTTTAAAAATACTTATAAATATTATACAAGTGTTCTAAAAAGTTGTAAATATTTTTTTTTTAATTTTTACATCATTGTAGCAACTTTATTTACGTATATAAGAAAACAAAATTTGGTCAAGGGAATATGCAGTTTATTTAAATATATATTTTAAATATAAAAGATGTATAGAAACATTTTAATAAATTTTTAAATTTATGGGTAAAATTTAAAATGGTTGTAAAATCTTTGCTATTAAGGATTTTTTTAAATATTTTAGTAGATACATCCTATGGAACAACCAATAACAATATGTGAAAATAATATACAAAATTAAGAAAAAAACATATATTAAATTAAAAAAAATAATATTAAATTCATTTTTTTTATACACTCTGTATAACGTTTGTGGGTATTGTTGCAAAAATATAGATATCCAATAATTTTTATAATATTTTAAATATAATAATAAAGTAGAAATAAGGTTTTTTAAGTTTTTAGTTTTTTTAATAACTATATATATATATATATATATATATATATATATATATATATATATATATATATATATATATATATATAATATATATATATATATATATATATATATATATATATATATATATATATATATAAATATATATATAATTTATTTTTTAATAAAAAATATTTTAATTTAAATACATATTATATTATATATTATTTTATATTATTAATTTATATTTTTTAAAAAAAATTTATTTTTTTAATAAATTATATTTTTAAAATTTTTTTATATATTTATATAAAATTATATTATATATTTATATTTTTAAAAATTTAAAATTTTAAATTCAAATAACATTATTATTTTATAAAAAAAAATAAATATATAAAAATATTTTATTTTAAAAAAAATTTAATTTTTTATAAATTATTTTTATTCATAATAAAATATTTTTTTTTAAATTAAATTAATTTTTTTAATAATTTATATTTTATATTTTTTAAATTTTATTTTAAATTATTTTATATAAAATTGTATAATTATTATTATATTTTTTATTTTTTAAAAATTATTTTGAAAATTAAAAATAATTATATTATAAAAAAAAATAAAATTTAGAAAATTAATTAAATAATTTTTTAAATTTTGTTATTTTAATATTATTTTTTATTTAATATTAATTAAAAAAATTAAATTTTAAATTAAAAAATATTAAAAGTTTTTATTTATTTTTTTATAATATTATATTTTTAATTTTAATATTTTTAAAAATAAAAGATATATAATATTATAAATTTTAAATAAATATTAGAATAAATTTAAAAAAATATAATTTAAATTTTTAATAAAATTATTAAAAATCCATTTTATAATTTTAAACCAATATTTTATTATATACAATAATTAAAAAAATTAAATTAAAATAAAAATTTTTTATATATTTATTTTTTTATAAAATTAATAATTATTTAATTTTAATGATTTTTTAAAAAATAAGATATATATATAATAATATAATTTTATATAATAATTAGAATAAATTTTAAAAAATATAATATTATTAAAAAATTAAATTATTTTTTTAAAAATATAAATATTTATAATATAAAATAATTTATATATATTATAATTTAAAATTTAAAAATATATTTTTTATTAAAAATAAATTATATTTATTTATAATATATATATATATATATATATATATATATATATATATATATATATATATATATATATATATATATATATATATATATATATATATATATATATATATAAATATATATATATATATATATATATATATATATATATATATATATATATATATATATATATTTATATATTTTTAAATAAAAAAATTTTTTAAAATAAAAAATTTAAAAGATTTTTTTGAATTTTTAGTTTTTTTAAATTGATACGAGCCATTTTTGATCCGTTCACTTGAATTAGCCACTTGGGATTTTATATTTTTAAAATTTATAATGAGTAAAATGTTTCCTCCATATTTGGGGGTTTAATTTTTTTTTTAAACCCCCCATTTATTCCCCAAAAATTTTTTAATTTTTTTTTAAAATTTACCCAAATTAAAAAATAATTTCCCAAAATTTTTTAAAATTTTTTACCCAAAAAAAAATTTTTAAAAATTTTTAAAAAAAAAAAAATAAAAAAAATTTAAAAAACCCCGAAAATATTTTAAAATTTAAGCTTTTCAAAAAAAAAAATTTTTTAAGGGTTTACTTTTTTTGCATGCCCCTTTCAATTACTAATAAAGGTTAAAATGAATAAAGGATTTAAAAAAAAAAAAAATTTAGTTTTAAAGGGATTTAGAAGGAAAACGCTTCTTTCAGGCAGTGGGTTCTATCCATAATCTAAATATTCTTTAAAATCAACAAAACAGTAAAAATTTTTCAAGCATTGTCTGATTGGAAACACATACAAAGTACACACCCCCTGCCGATTCTTTTTGATGTATAATATCTACCTCTCTGGTGGTGACATTGGAATTGCCGGAAGAGTCTGTGGTTTTGGAACTTATAATTTTTTTTTGGATATTTGAATTTTATTTTGCACGGATAATAATAAAAGTTTAAAACCCACTTTTTTGACAACTTTGTAGACACTACATGTAATAATTTCTTTGGTAACTTAAAGTTGTTTAATCAATTTGGCTTACAACTTACACCAGCGGGCGTTAAAGTGCTATTTTACGCCTTGGGTACCAAACTAATTATTTTGGATTTTATTTAGAAAACCAAAAAGTATGTTAACATTTTAAATTTATTTTATTAAATATATGACACCCCTAAATGTTGTAGATATTATCAAAAATTTCTATACTTTATGGGACTCGGTATAATAGACATATCCATTTTACTATTATATGTTATGAACTAATACCTTTGCATCCCGGCTTTGTAAACTACGTAGAACAGACGTATCAGCCAGTTAATTAGCAATGAATTTAGTTGGATATTAGTTTCCAATTATGCTTGTCTTCTCATGTGGCTTCAATAGTTTCCCTTTCATGCCTATGAGGGGTATCATAGAAAGTATCTATTTACGCGCGCGTAATTATAGACGTCTAAAAACTAATTTAAAAAAATCAAAGTAATACGAATCCAATTTCTTATTAGATTTGTATTATTAAGGTGGATTAAATTAAAAATAACTATCCCGTTAATTTGTTTTTGTTAGTTTAAGCAACCCAATTTGAGGCTATATTTATGTAGATCTGTTACAAATTTATTTTTACTACTTACATCTTTGTCCTATCTAAGAAAATTTAACGAATAGGCAATAAATTTAAACTGTCGTTAAAACAAAAAATACTATTAAATCTTAAATAACCAAAACCAAACCTTATGAAATAATTAAAGTTTATGGCGAGATATATTTTTACTTACCATAACAAATTTTTGTCTTTAAAAAATTTAATTTATATACCCAAATTTATAATAGTTTGTATTATAATTAAATAATCACAGTAAATTTCGCGCAAATAATTGATTTTTTGTTAAAAATAATAATAACTGTTTCAATAACACTAAAATCTTGGGCTTCCATTGTTTTTATTTGTTTAATACACAACGGTTCGGTTAGTGATGTATCTTTAACCGTTTTTAAGTAATAACTAAAAACTATTCTTAAAAGCTCAGACTTATACACTATCCGTTGTTCATTGAAGCTTACCGATTTTTCACGGTTCAGCAACGGCTGCTAGATATTCGGAATATCGATACTAGGCTCGCTAAATACATTTTGATTGTTTACAACTATTACACCTTTTTTAACTTTTGTTTTCTTTTAGTGGGCTTCTTTATATATAATTTTTGCTTCCGACCATTGTATGCGGTATTGTTTTGACGAAGCTTGCTCGGCAATCCCTGATTTGTGACCTGTGATCTTAAGTTCCTTTAGTATATGAATTGTCATAAATATTTGGTCATGTGGAGTCTCGTTCAAGTTAGAGTTTTTTGTCTTATTTTGATATTTTTCGATTGTTTTCTTTACAGTCTTTCACTGTATCGTTTCTGCTTAAAATCCCTAGTTATATTATCTATTTCTTCTTGCAGGGATTTCTTACTGTTACATAAAGTTACTGCGCGGGTATATAGAGTATGTTTCTTTTCGTTAGAGCGATTATAATTCTGTTGTTAATATTGTCCAGTGTGGGTAGGTTTGACCGAGGTCTGTATATGTCCATTATTTCGTTTAACTAGAACGTCGAAAAAAGGTAGGACCGAATTTAGCTCTGGTTTGCTTTGGTTAGTTTTGAATAGTTCTGGTTAGTTCTGGCAAAGAAAATACTACTACGAATAGGTTCATTTAAATGGGGCGTTTTGAATCAGTTCAAGATATCAATGCTTCCGTAAATGCGAATAAAATTAATCGGTAAACTTCCCCAGCGAAAAAAAACGGCGACATTGCCAATTTTCTGTAGCTTGTACCTTATTCGGAACACGAAGTAAAAGCGGGCGGCTAAACGGATTGTTGTTTTAGTTTAGTGTTTCATCACGCCAATAGTAATGCGCCGGCAACACTGTTTAACTTTCGTTCAAGGATAGCGCGAATTTTTCGATGGACATACGCCGCGTTAGCCAAAGTCCATTAGGGGTATCAAAAATATAGCATTGAATGGTTTCTTATCCGTAGTAGTATTATCTTTTGTTCTGGTAATTTTATTATATAAATTGGTACCAGATCTATTATTTCAAGAACGTATCAATTTATATTAACACTAAAAATAAATAATTCACTTACTGATTAAATAACACCCAAATCTACACAGGTGATACTTCCAGACCATTAGCTGAACGCACAAAAGGATATCTTAAATATATTTTAAACTATGGAGGACTTTGCATAATTCTTATGAAAAGGGATTTCGGTCAATTTAAAAAACAAACAAATTAAAAGTTCTTAATACGCCCATTCCCAGGTTATTTGTTAGTTGGCAAACCGTTTTTATTTTAATTAAAAAATCTAAAAAAACAATAGTTATTTATCAACCAGTTAGAAAGCTTCATTTCTGTAACGAGCGCGATTTTAATTGTAATAGTAGCGCAAGTTACAACAAAATAAACTTTTCCTAACGTGACTCTAGAAGATTTTTTCTAATTTTGAATAAAACTGTTTTTATTACAAGAAAGGAAAAAGTTTTGATAAATCAGCTTTTCAAACCCTGCATTAGTTCGGTTCTAAGGTTGTTTAATAGCGGCGTCTTAAGTGACATGGTTTCATAAAGTTTTTAAATTTTTAAGCAAAAAGTGTCGGAATCTAGTTTGGATTGTACCCAGTGATGTGAAGGAAGCTGCTCAAATTGCAATCTCGAGTTAGATCCCTGAAAAATCAAAATTAACGATTTGGCTTACCAAAAATTAAAGTGAGCATTTTATTATATTTTTGTTCATATTTTCTTTGTACAACTGGTGATGGAATGGACTTTTCGCAACTAGTGTTGAAAAGTTTTACTTCTCAACACTGGTTTGAATACGACGGTCAGTTTTGAAAAATGTCATTGTTTATGTCACAATTAGAAAACATTTATTTAAACTTAGTATTAAATTTTTAAAAGACGTATATTTTTTCTCTTAACCTAGGTATACCTTAGAGGATATTGGGACTAAGAAATTCAATATACCAACAGTTGTCTCTTTAAGAGTTTTTCGCTATTTAATTTAATTATTTTAAAACAGATCTTCTTTTGGCCGATATTCAACAAAATAAAAGTAAATCAGAGGTATCTAAAGTTTTCTAATGAATAAATTTTGGAGATGCACTCAGGAGAGTCAGATTATAATCTAATTTTAAAAGGAAAAAGGTCTTTTTAATTTAAATCAAGATTTCCCCAAAAAAAATCCATTTCGATGGAAAGCTTTTGTCGGTAAATCAATCCGGGAAATTATTCCCAAAACATTTGCCTCCCTTTATCATTCAAGGATTTGCAAATACCTTTTAACAAGTTTTTAATTATTTTCGAATTAGATTTTTCGGAAAAAAACTGCCTCGCTTTTATGTTTACAGAAAAATAATCTACAGTTAATACAGCTTTGTATTCGATGGGTGAGTGCCTAATTGATGTTTTATAATGAGTTTATAAATTAAATTTTAAACCTATTATAACTTAAAAGGCTCACTGCAGAATTGAGGGCGTGGAATTGTTCCTTTATTGCCTGCTTATTATTTTCAATTTGACGATCGTAGTTTTGATAAACAGACTTATAATGTTAATTAACAACTCTTACTTCTAATTTTAGATTCATACCTTATTTCTTATCCTTATTGTTTACAGAGAGAGTAAAAATCTTTAATTTCCAAATTTACCCATCTTTTTTTAATTGTTTTATATAACTGGGATAAATCCTTTATATTGTTAGGAGAGTTCCAGATCCCACCAAAACCTTATGTTAAAAAAGGGTGGAGTTTCTATCAAAAATCTTGGCCTCTTGAAAAAATAACAATGATAAATATTTGGTCCGTGGAACCTTCTACAAATTAGAGTTTTTTTGTCTTATCTTGATATTTGACGATTGTTTCCTTAACCAATTCCTCACTGTAGCCTTTTTCCTTAAGATCCCTAGTTATATTACTTATTTCGGCTTGCAGGGATGCCTTACTGTTATATGGGCCCACATTCCTCTTTTTCTTTGAAATAAAAAGAGTTGATAAACTTTGCACGTCATTATTGTTAAAGAGATATTTTATTATTTTGAAATATACATAGTGACTCAAAAAAGAAGTACATATCAAATAATTTTTTTATGGAACACCCCATATTTTTTTTATATTTTTAGATACTATTACCAAAAAAGTAATTATTGCTATAATTTTCTAAAACGACTTTTTGAAAATTTAGAGAAATTTAAAAAACAGACCATAATTTAAAAATTGTTTACACTTTGTAACATATAAGGAGCTGCTTGTAATTAAATTTTTTTAGTAAGTTTGATTTAAAAAATTAATAATTAAGGTCAAAGCCTACTATTATTAAAAATATAAATATAATCGTACCTTTGGTGACAGTCATATTGAAATGTATGTTTTATTGACCCCATTATAATATTATTTTGGGATTTATTTTACCAAGTCCAATACATTTGCTAAGAAACAAGAGCATTTTAACGTATTTCGTCCCAATAATCAAGATATACCTTTTACTATATTTTGATCCCCATTTTCCAAAATGCTTTAATATTTTAGAAATGGCAATAAATTGGAGTTTTTACTTTTGCCTGCATTTTGCTTCAGATACATCTTATTTTCAAAAATTTAAACTTGTGCGATAGCGAATCTACTGTCCTAAATAAAAAGGGTTTTTAATTACAGTACAGGGTGTTCCATTTTAAAGATAAAGAAATTATTCATAAGTCAAATATAAAAACTTTTTTTGTATAAAAAGCAGAAGAGATAGGTATAGGAAACCCTAATATAGTTTTAAAGGGAATCTAGTTCTGTGTCAAAAAAAGCCACTAAATACAGGGGTTCCATTTAAATTTGGGAAGTTATTTAATAAAATGGTCCAAACTTTGAGGCATTTTTTTCACCACTCTGTATAATATTGACGTAAAGTAGTAAATTTAATTACGAGTAGCTCTTTATATGTTACAGGGTGTAAATAATTTTTAAAATATGGTCTGTATTTTTTAATTTCTCTAAATTTCTTAAAAACGGTCAGTTTTATGTATAGGAATTATAACAATAACTTACCTTTATTTGGTCTATAGTATCTAAAAAATAAAAAAAATATGGGGTGTTCCATAAGAAAAAATATAACTTTGATATGTACTTCTTTTTTGGGTCACCTTGTATATTTCGAAATAATTTTAAAATATGGTCCCCACAGACCAACATATGACTGTGCTAAAAGTTTTTTTCCAACTCTTTTCATTTCTCGTAGAAAAACCGAGGAGAATGTGGTAGGCCACCCTGTATAAGGTCACTGCGCGGTTATATTATGGAGACGTAGGACCCCTTGCTTCGTTCCGTTGAGTGTTTGGGAGTTCTGATGTAAAATTTCCCAGTGTGGGTAGGTTTTTGTATACCAAGGTTTGTATATGTCTAATTTTTGTTTGATCAAACGTCGAGAAAGGAAAGCCGAATTTTGCTCCTTTGTGAATTTAATACAGGGCGGACGCAATTTGATGTTTTAAGAAACCCCCAAATTCTTCGTCATTACCTGTCCATACAAAAATGTATCGTCAACATATCTTAGCCAAACTTTTGGTTTAATTAGTGCAGTTTTAATTGCGTGTTTCTCAAACCCTTCCATATAAATATTTGCTTCCACTGGGGAGAGCTATGAACGAAGATGACACATTAGTAGAACGCACCACCCTGCCGCTGAAGGAAGGGATGGAGTTGTTAGAGCTGTGCCTCCGTAGTTCCTACTTTCCAGTGAAAGATGAGTACTATGCGCAGGACAAAGGACTTTCCATGGGTTTATTGCTCTCTTCAATGGTAACAAATATTTATATGAAATGGTTTGAGGAACACGCAATTAAAACTGCACTAATCAAACTAAAAGTTTGGCTACGACATGTTGACGACACTTTTATTGTATGGGCAGGTAATGACAAAGAACTTAAAGGTTTCTTAAAACATTTAAAGTGTCTTCGACCCTGTATCAAATTCACAATGGAAAAGAAGCAAAATTCGGCTCTACCTTTTCTCGACGTTTAAGTTAAATAAAAAAAGACATATGTGAACCTCGGTGTACAAAAAAGCTACCCACACTGGACAATATTAACCCCAGAATTCCAATCACTCTAATCGCACGAAGCAAGGAATCATACGTACTCTATATAACCACGTAGTAACCCTACTTAACAGTAATAAATTTCTGCAAGACCAAATAAGTAATATAACTAGGCATCTTTAGCAGAACAGCTCAGTGAGAGATTGGTTAAGGAACAATCGAAATTATCAAGATAAGACAAAAAACTTTAATTTAAACAAGATCCACGGGACCAAATATTTATGATTGTTCCATATTAAAGGAAGTTCGAAAGAGATCCGTAGAATAGCGAATAAGTTAATAGTAAAACAGTATTTAAATCCCAAACCACCTAAAAGTATTCTTACAAGAGAGACCAGACAACAGTGTTTCAAGAATTACTGTATCTACCAAATTCCCGTGAATGTGGTGAGGTTACATCGCGGAAACTAAAAGACCACTGAAACTTGAGAGCCAAGAACACAAAAATATAGAAACGAGGTAAACGTGAAATCAGGATTGCCGAACTCGCATGATCAAAACAAAACCGCAAAATGTCGGTTATCAGATCGACTCCGCAAAAACGGGTGGTCTTTTTTGCGGGTGACTGCATATTTATTTGAAGATAATGCAACTGGATCTAAATATCGTTATATTTTACACTTTAAAAGTAATTCTCCTTTTAAATGTAATTAAAGATGTTTTAAATAAAAGATAGCAATGAAATCGGTTAAAACAATTTAGCCTTGTCTATCTTCCAAAATGCACATTTTTTCTAAACAAAC
This sequence comes from Listronotus oregonensis, assembly GCA_019359885.1. Classification (NCBI taxonomy): domain Eukaryota; kingdom Metazoa; phylum Arthropoda; class Insecta; order Coleoptera; family Curculionidae; genus Listronotus; species Listronotus oregonensis. The sequence continues at coordinate 19,889 of JAHBCN010007113.1, read as the reverse complement.
CGTAACTAAATGTAAATAGTTTCCTTTTTTTTTCTTAACTCCTAGCATTACAAAACATAAACACATACATTTCTTTATAGTTTTTTTGTAAAAATTTTAAGTCTGACTTTAACCACTGACTACGGCCTTAAGCTTCGTGAACAAGGTGTATATAAGTCAGCTTTTAAGAATAGTTTAGTTATCACTTAAATAACATTTATAAAGACAATGGAATTCCAAAATTTGTTAATTGAAATATTTCTATATATTTATAATTCTAACAATAGAACACAACCCCAAGTAGGGGCGTTTTTAACTTTTTTTGAATTTGTAGGTCTACTGACAAATAAAAATTTGATTAAAATTTGAACTGAAATTTCGCAAATAATATATCCCACCTTAATTTAAAAATGTGGCAAGTCCCTGTTCGCAAATTCTTTAAAGTCGGGGGGGCGTTGATTGGATAAGGTGAGTCTTTTTGGGTGTATTGTACCCCGGCCTCTAAATTTTGGGTTCATAAAACCTTCAATTTTTGGGGAGGGGGGAATTTGAAATTTCCCATCATCCCCCCATACCTGTTCGAGGGGGGAAAGGGTCCGGGAGATCGAGAAGGCCACTGAAGCAGATTTACACCGGACGCTTAAAAAAAGTCTAAACTAACACGTACGACATGAGGTCTTGCATTTCCTGCTGGGGATTTGAATGTTTCCAAAAGGGAACCGATGTGGGAAATTTGTGGATATAGCGCTGGGCAGTCATGCCCCTCGAATAAACTAATGGGACCTGCTCGGCAATGGCCCAAACCATAACCCCCAATTGGGGGGGGAATACGCTTTTCGAGGGAAAATTGACGTTCTTTTTTTTCCAGTTTCCTTATTCTTGAGACCATTTTTCCCCCAAACAGAACTAAAATGAGTCCGATTCGGAACACGCTAAGTTCCTTTTATATTTCTTTAAAAGGTTTTCCCCCTTTTCCAACTTTGCGACGATGGGGGGTGGGGAAAAAAAAAAATCGGTAAGAGGGGTTCCCCTGATGTTTTTTTTCCCCTTCAAGACCGGGGTTTACCCAAATTATTTCCCATAGTAAAGATCTTGTATTTTTATTTTTTTTGAAAAATTTTGGAAGGGGGGGTTCGCCCCCTTTTGCCCCCCACTGACTAGGCCCTTTTGCTTTGAACAACGGGTATAAGTCGTAGTTTTTAAGAATATTTTTTAGTTATCATTTAAAAAATATATAAAGCAAAAAACCAAAATTTTGGGGGGAATTTTGAAATTTTTTATTTTTTTTAAAATCCTAACAATAGAACACTTGATCTCGTGCTATGCAATAGCTCATAAATATCTCGCGTAGAATGTTATGATTCTGGTTTGGTGGACGAGGATAGACATCATCCATCACTAGAATTTTATATTAAAAATGTTGCAACCAAGCCACTCGTCCACGGTAACCGTTATCTCTTTAATTTTAATAAGGCAAATTATGAATGTATTAATGATGACTTGGCGGGCGTGGACTGGGAGAACATTCTTTTTGAAAAGTCACTGAAAAAAAGCAGTTGATTTATTCTACTTAGAATTAAATAAAGCAATTGACAAACATGTACCATCATTTAAAACTAAAGGTAAATACCCTGTATATTTCAAATTAGATACAATAAGAACAATTAAAGAAAAAAATAAGCATCACAAAAAATTTAAAAGATTTAATGATAGAATCTCTTATCTTACATTCTCTCGCCTACGCCGTCTTTCAAAACAATTAATTACATGACTTTGCACGAACATCGGAGGCAAAAATTCAAACAGATGCTAAAAAACTTTGAAGCTATGTGTCTAGCAGAAAGAACTTTTATGTCTCGATACCTCAGGACCTTTCCAGATTTTTTTAAGAGTGTCTACGTAAAAACGCATAATGACAGAGGAGCGAACGTCGGTTCCTACGGCGACGGGTCTCTTGTCGTCACACCCCACAGAGTCGTCGACCTCATTAAGGAATTAGATGTCCGCAAGAGTCCTGGGCCAGATGGCATTCCTCCATTATTTATAAATAAATGTATGGCAAATTTAGCTGTTCCACTGTCAATAATTTTTAATTTATCGCTAAAAACAGCAAGTTTTCCAGAAAAATGGAAACAGTCACATATTATACCTTTTACATAAAAGTGGAGATAGAGCCGACGTTGCTAATTATCACCCTATTACTAAACTTTCAATCTTTGCAAAGATGCTGGAAAAAATTGTGTATGTGGACATTTTAAAAACAGTGTCTAATATAATCATTGAAGAACAGCACGGTTATTCTTAACATGTTTGTCAAACAATTGATAACCAGGGCCAATTGGACTGCGTCTACACTGACTTTAGCAAGGCGTTTGATAAGATCAGCCATAAACTTTTGGCGGAAAGACTTGCTGATGAGGGTGTCAGCGCAGGACTTATTCAGTGGGTTTGGTCCTACATCTGTCATCGCAGACAAGTGGTTGTAGTAAACGGATTCCACTCCGAACCATTTACAGCCACCTCAGGTGTACCACAAGGGAGCCACCTAGGACCTCTCTTTTTATTATTTATATTAATAATATTAAGGAATGCTTTTCCAACTCAAATTCCTTCTGTACGCGGATGATCTAAAAATATTTCGACAAATTACCGCAATTGAGGACTGCCACGGGCTCCAAGAGGACCGAGACAGACTTTTTGCTTACTGCGAAAATAATAGCCTTTTTCTAAACATAAAAAAATGTCATTCAATAACATTTTGTAAAAAGAAAAATCTAATAAATTATAATTATACTATAAACAACCACAAATTAGAAAATGTCACTACAATCAAAGACCTTGGCGTTACCTTGGATAGCCAGTGGTCTTTTAGACCCCATTTCGAAAAAATAGTGGCTGAGGCAAATAAAATGCTGGGATTTATAAATGGAACATGCAAAGAGTTTAGAGACTCAAGTACTTTCTTAACCCTGTATTACGCCTATGTGTGTAGTAAGTTGTCTTTTGCATCTGTTATATGGAACCCACATTTTAACATACACTTAAAAAGAATCGAGTCTATTCAAAATAAGTTTTTGAAAATATTGGCTTTTAAATTAAGAAGACCAACTGTAAACGTTAAAAATGAATTTAAACTAAATCCCTTTGCCCATAAAAGAATTATTTCAGACGTATGTTTTATCTTTAAATTAATTAACCATACCATAGACTCCCCCTTTCTTTTGTCTTGTCTCCACTTTAAAGTCCCTGGAAGAGATCTGAGACGCTCCGACCTATTTAATATACCTTTCTGTAGGACAGATTTGGGACAAAACACACCATTGATAAGATTGCAGTCTGAATTTAACACTCACTGTAAGAACATAAATGTCTTTTCAATTACCCTTAACGTATTTAAAAAACATATTAAATCCCATTTCTTAAATTATAATTGTTAACAAGCATAGCTTATTAAATTAAATTATTAAATACATCTTATCTTTTATTTATAATGTAAAAATTCTAAACACATTTTTTTTGTTTTTGTAACTCTTTTTAAACATATATTTTTTTTGTAAACTTTATTTTAAAGAATAACTGTATACAGTGGATACTGTTTGGAACTTTAGTTCTATTGTAACCTAAACTTGTAAATAAATAAATAAATAAATAAATAAATAAATAAATAATAAAGAAACACTATGTGTCGTATAAAAAGCTATTTTTGTAGTATATTATTGCAAACTTACGCCATTTAAAATAACTTTAACAGAAATTTTACTCACGGAAGTAAATAAATTACCTTTCTGAAATGTTTAGCTTAATAATCGTGTCTAGTAATCTATCAAGTCTCGTGTGAGACATAAAGTGCATAAGCGATTATGTATTAAAAATCTATCAATATATTTCGACGTCAAATTTATATCGTCTTTGCCTACACGCGAGAAAGTTGCTGTAAATATGATGCCAGGCATTAAATTTATTATAAAATACGACGCGAAATCCGTCAAAGATCGACAGTGTGTATACGCTTTAAAGATGGTAATAAAACGAGACAAAAAATATTACTTTATTTATTATACAAGTTTGTTTATTATGTTTTTACTATGTTTAGAAATAAAAAAAATAAATTGAATTATTTAACAAAAATAACCCAAAATTTTGAAATAATATTTTAATAAAAAGTAGATACGAAACAAATTATCAAAAAAGTTTTTTACATGGTGCCAAGAAAATGGGCTCTTACTAAACGCAAATAAGTTAGTCGTTATCCAATTTAAAAGTAGTAACAAACTAGACAAAAACCCACAGAGTTCGCTAATAAAACCTTAATCAAAATTCCATTAAAAACGAAGAAAATACAAAATTTCTTGGCTCAAACATAGAAAGTAAACTTTCGTGGGACTTACACATAGAACAACTAGCAAATAGTTTGGCAACATCGTGTTTTGTGGTACATAATTTGGGGAAACAGGTAAATAAACATGTAGTACTTCTGTGCATAAATGCGTGTGTCCAGAGCAGGCTAGCATATGGTATCACTGCTTGGGGTTCTTCGTCAGGAATTAATAGATTACTAGTTCTTCAAAAGCGTATGTTGAGATCTTTGCTGCTCCTCTATTAAAAAGGTATAAAGTTATGACCGTATATTCACTTTATTTCTATAAAATTTTGACTTTATATAAAAAATACCAACACGATTTTCCTACAAATTCTCAGTATAATCTTGGAATGCAAACGAGGTACCCCCGCAATCTTAGTGTTATGAGACATAACAATGCATTTTTTGAAAAGAGTTCATTGTATATGACTGTTAAGGAATTTAACAGGCTACCTCAGAGAATAAAATCCATAACAGAATTTAAAAAATTTAAGTCAGTTATCAAAGATATATTTTTAGAAAACCCTTTGTATTCTCATTTGGATTACTTTAATCTAATATTAATATAAATAACTATTCTTGTAAGTTTGTATTTTCCTCTGGTGGCTTTTTATATCTCTATGTCTCTTGTTTGTGTAATAATTTGTACAATATATTTACGTGGTTTATTTTAATTTGCTGTTGCATTTTGTAATTTTAAGTAATTAAATTTGTGTATTTAAATATTTATTGTTATTAGGTTTAGTTAGTTTTATATTTGAAGCATGCTTTGTTCTTAATAATGGAACTTATGTAATGGAGAATAGAAGTAAAAAATAAATAAATAAATAAATAAATACGGGTCTACAATTTTTTTTTGTGGTCGGTGCCAGCCAAGCCATCGTATAAACGAAATATCCGTTACAAAATTAAGTGAAGAGGATATACCTTGCCAACTTTTGATTTTCTTTTTCTTTTAATGTGAAGGTATCTCAATAAAACTAAAATCTTGGACTTCCATAATCTTTAATTGTTAATTGATACACAACGTTTCGGTTAGTAATGTATCTCCAACAGTTTTCAAGTGATAACTAAAAACTATTCTTAAAAGCTACGAATTCTATACTATCCGTTTTCACTGGTTTTTCATGGTTCAGCAACAGCTACCAGATATTCGGAATATCGACACTAGATTTGCTAATTACATTTTGGTTTGCAATTATTACAGCTTCTTTAAATTTTATTTCTTTCCAGTGGGTTTCTTTATGAATAATTTTTGCTTCCGACCATTCTATAAGGTGTTGTTTTGACCATGCGTGTTCGGCAATCGCTGATTTCGACCTTTCACCTTGTTCCGTATGTTTTTTTGTATTGTTTAACTCTAATTCCGAGATGTCTTTTTGTTACTTCGTTGTTTAACTACCACATTGACAGGGTATTTGGTAGATACAGTCATTTTTTAAAACATTGTTGTCCGGTCTTGTTTTAGTAAAAATACTTCTTAGAGTGGTTTGAGATTTAAATGATGTTTTTATATTATATTTATTCGCTATTCTGCGGATCTTTTCCAAAGTTCCTTTAATATACGGAATAGTCATAAATATTTGGTCCTGTGGAGTCTTGTTACAGTTAGAGATTTTTGTATTATCTTGATATTTGTCAATTGTTTCCTTAACCAATCCCTCACTGTAGCCATTCTGCTTAAAATTCTTAAAATTCTTAAAATCTCCTACCCATCATATCCCACACGTGTTCAATTGGGGATAAGTCGGGAGATCTTGGTGGCCATAGTAACAATGTGACATCATTATGTTGAAAGAAGTCCATTGTGACTCTTGCAACATGTGGTCGGGCATTATCTTGTTGGAAAGTTGGATTTGCCAGGGTGTCAAGATTTGGTAAAAGATGGGGTTCTAGAATTTTCTTGAACATAACGCTGCGCGGTCATGTTACCTCTGATGAAGATTAGAGGTGACCTGGAACCATAAGCACAGCACCCCAAACCATAACTCCAACAGTGTGATGAACATGCCTTTCAACAAAAAACTGTGGATTCCTCCTTTCACCACGTCGCCTTCTAACCCTGGCTCGATCATCGTGCATGCCTAAACAAAATCGAGACTCGTCACTAAAGTAATACTGTATCATTCCTGATCCCAGAGTGACCGTTCTCTGCACCACTCAAGGCGATTACGTCGGTGTTCTGGAGTTAAAGGGCCAGAACTTCTCATTCGTCGGTAAACAATTCGCATGCCAATAGGTCTTCCATTTTCTGCAAACCATTCATTTGCAATGGACCTGGTAGTGGAGAAACGGTCCCTTAAAGCCAATAATCTTAGGCGACGATCTTCACGGTCTGTTGTTCTACGGCGGCGTCCAGTGCCCCTTGCTCTTCGCGTACGGCCTTCTTGAAGCCATGCCTGACAACACCTAACCACAGTGTCTACACTTCTTTGCACTCTAACTGCAATTTCCCGAAAAGAAAGTCCAGCTTCCCGAAGTCCCACTATACGGCCCCTCTCAAACTCACTAAGTTGACGAAATCATACAGGTCTCCGTACTCTAGGCATCGTAACCAATCGTAAAGAATGTCAAGAACCAAAATCCGCCAAATTTGGATCTTTACTGCGGCTGCAATATTCATTTTTAGATTGTTAGTGAATTTAAAAAAAGCAGTATAAAAACCGAAATCTCAGACTGATAAGGCTGCAAATTCCATCAATTGTTATTTTCAGTAAGATAAATAAATTCACCAAATTTTATTTAAATAAAACCATTTAAACTGGGATTTCTATGTCACTTAGTATATCTACAATATAAACGAAGTCGTTATCCTATGTGTCAAGTGCCATGTTTTTAAACTTCACATATCACGGATGGAAAAGTTTTAAATTCCAAAATTTTAAACTGGCATACTTATTATGCTTAACAGAATAAATAAGGCAATGTCGATAAAATGTTGTTTAATAACCTATTAAACTTAAAGCAAGATTTAAAGTGCATAAGCGATTATATAAGAGCTATCAATATGTTTGACGGTAAATTTATATCGCTCTTACCTACATACAAGACAGCTGCTGCAGATTATATATCCAACCTGTATTAACTTTATTACGACATAATTTTCCGTTACGTGACCAGTAAAAGATGATAAAACTTGGTCTAAATGTTGTTTTACATGAAAATTCTTTGCTCTTAAATAATACAGGGTGATCTAAATTTACACTGAATTACAATACATCTACTGTAACTTGCAGATCTGCAAATAAGGGGTGACATCTAATCCAAATAGAATCTGCAAAAGGGCTATTCTGGTGTAGTCAAATTTATTCTGTGTAAGCTATAAGCAGTAATCTTACAGCTAATACAAGCTTCACTGGAAGTCAAAAATTATTTTTTAGATTTTGATTTGACTGACTTAGCATTCTGGACTTCATTCATAGAAGAGCTGTTCGTCTTATCAATGATCCCACGCTTACAGAAAAGCTTCCTTCTCTTGCCACCGACGGGCTGTAGGGGATCTGGTGATCTTTTATAGGTATTTTTACGCTTTTGCTTTAAGAAGTTTACCAGTATAATTCCTTATCTGGCAGCTCCCAGCAGAGCAATACTTTATGCATCCTTTAACATTCCAACTTGAGCGGCCCCGATCTTGCCATTTTGCTTGATTCTTCGTCCCCAGAGAGTCCAGATTATGGAATCTGTTACCTACAGTAGGTTTTCCTTTTCCTTCATATCTCAAAATAATTAAGTCTCGCGTAAATAAACTGCCTCTTACCACCTTCAGACACCCACGGTACGTTAGTACTTAGGACTTAGCCTTTGTGGACTGTCCCAAGATAAAAAAAAATGCAGATTTGGATGCTCATATTTCCAAAACTGTTAAAGACTTATTAAATGTTTATTAAATTTTATCCTATTATTGGTGATTTAATTTATAGGGTGCTTCATTTAAAAAAGTGCTACACTAGAGTCCCGCTAATAATAAAGTAATGTAAGTTGAAATAAGTACCAAAGTACACTATCTATTGTAATATAACAAAGGTGTATTTAGCGCCTGACTTTTAATATTTTACACATGCACGATGCTAAGTACGCATTAAAAAGACGATAATATGGCATTATAATTAAAAGAAAAATTATTTGGCTTTTCTCCAGAATAAAGATATTTATATATTATTTTTAAAAAAATTATACTTTTTTTATAGATTATTATGGAGAGCTAGTCTGCTCTGAATAATAGTAACAAAAAACCTGAAAAAGACATAAAAAGGTTAATTCTCTATAAAATTTATTTGTTTTTAAGTACTATAATAAAATAATTATTTTTATGAAATTATATAAAAATAGAAAATAAACTTACTTGAAAACATTGGCAACCCGTTATAAGATATATGTTATTTCAAACTTATTGGTTATCGACGGACTAGTGTAGCACATAAATTATTTTATAATATTACTCAAAACAGATAAGAAACTAAAAAATTGTGTTTTACTAACTGACATTGACTTCTGACATGACTTTTTAAAAAATAGTTACTGGTGAAGGTACACGTGTAGGTACCTTTAATGTATTAAATATATATATATATATATATATATATATATATATATATATATATATATATATATATATATATATATATATATATATATATTTGGCACTGTATATATATATATATATATATATATATATATATAGATATATATATAGATTAATATATATATATATATATATGAAGTTATAATATATATACATATAGATATATATATATATACTATATATATATATATATATATATATATATATATATATACAGAGGGTGCCACTTCGAGGCATGCATGGGGATCTGGAAAGAAAGTGAAGTCTTAAATTTGGAAAAGTTGTGTATTTGTAACTAACCATGTCCACATAAAGTTCAAAATTCGAGTAGCTCGAGAGATATGGAAAAACAAAAGACGCTTTCTCATGGCCACTTTTTAAGCTCTACAAAACAACTTTGAGAGATTTTCCGTACGACGTTTCGTTTTCGTTAAACCATCATCAACTTTATTTTTTTAAATACGGACCTGGGTTTATTTTTTAATTTTTTTGAATCTCTTATTATCCCAATTACAAAAATGTATAACACTTAATATTTATTACCAAATATGGAACGCCCCTATAAGAAATGATGTGCGTTTCTTGTCTAACTCATTGTCTCTTATGGAAAATATGTTTATTTAACAGAAAAATATTAAGTGTTATACATCATTGTAATTGGGATTATAACTGCTTTAAAAAAATGCAATAAACAAATGAGTGTCGTATTTAAAAAAATAAAGTTGATGATGGTTTAACCAAAACGAAACGTCATTCGGAAAATCTCTTAACGCTGTTTTGTAGAGCTTAAAAAGTGTCCATAAGAAAGTGTCTTTTGTTTTTCCCTATCTCCTTAAATAACGTCAGAAAAAAATAAAAACGAAATCGCCAAATTTCAGTTTTTTCCAACTTTCTGAACGGCATGTTGTTAGGCACCTAAATGCGCAACTTTGCCATAATTTAACCGACTTCATCTCTACGCTTTTCGAGATCCCCGCATCACTGGAATCTCTGGCACCCTGTATATATATATATATATATATATATATATATATATATATATATATATATATATATATATATATATATATATATATATATATATATATATATATATATATATATATATATATATATATATATATATATATATATATATATATAAAAGTAAATAAAACTTTTAGCCATATAGATAGGGTTTTATGGTTTATTTTTATTTCGGGGAATATCACATAAAAGAAAAATTATTTGGCTTTTCTCCAGAATAAAGATATTTATATATTATTTTTTTAAAAATTATACTTTTTTATAGATTATTATGAAGAGCTAGTCTGCTCTCGCAATAATAGTAACAAAAAACATGAAAAGACATAAAAAGGTTTAATTCTTTATAAAATTGATTTGTTTTTAAGTACTATAATAAAATAATAATTTTTATGAAATTATATAAAAATAAAAAATAAACTTACTATATTTTTATATAATTTCATAAAAATAATTATTTTATTATAGTACTTAAAAACAATTCAATTTTACAAAGAATCAAACCTTTTTATGTCTTTCGTTTTGTTATTATTGGAGGCAGACTGCTCTCCATAACATCTATAAAAAAAAAGTATAATTTAAAAAATAATATATAAATATCTTTATTCTGGAGAAAAGCCAAATATATATTTTTAATTTAATATTCCCAAAAATTAAAATAAACTATAAAATATGGCATTATGTGACAAAATTCCGCCTAATCCAAATTTTCGCTAATCCGAACAGGGTCCCAATTAGTTTAGATTAGCGGGACTCTAGTGTATTTTACTATAGAACATATGTCGATTCTAAAACTGTTAAAGAGCGGAATATCAAATGTAGCATTTTTTAAAGTTCTGTGAAAAATCTTTTTATTGGTCATAAAATATACAGGGTGTTAAATTTAAGGGAGTAGGAGAAAGGTTACGTTTTTAAACTTTATTTTTGCATTTCTTTTATTTGATTTTCTGAATTGAGAACCTTTTAAGAATATTGTGTACAATTTAAGAGAGATCGGAGCAAAACTAACAAAGATACAGCGCTTATAAACGTTTTACTCCAAATTTTTTAGTGTTCAAAACTTTAAAGCGTTTTTCCTAGAACTTAGGTTTTCTAAGTCGGTGTCCCTCATAACTTTAAAACTACTGCATCGATCCTTTTACAATTTTGAACACTATTTCTGTTCATAATTTACCAGGTAACGCTGGAGAGTTTTTTTAAATTTGTTATTATTTTTTATTTTACAGTAACAAATTATCTGATTTTTTTTAGCAAAAAACACGTTTTTCGTAAGTAAGTATTTCCAAAAACTAAAAAATTGAAATTTTAAAAACCCTCCGGCGTTACCTGGGAAAAAGATTATTTAACGAAAAAACTTGGGTTTTTTGATTTCAAATGATCCAGTACCTAATTATAGGGGGCACCGCAATTTTAATTTTTTTCCGGGACGCTTCCAAATCTCTTGCCGTATTTTTAAAACTTCTCCATGAAAATTTTGCTTAATATTCTTCGAATGTTATATATTAATGTAACATTAGCTTCAATAAATTAATTTTTACTGTTGCGACCAAAAAAATTCGCAAAAACGTGCATTTTTTGCACAAATCAACGTATTTCCCCCCCACCTCCCCTTTAAAAATGCTATTTTTCTATTAAACTCAAAAACACGACAGTCAATTGTTTTTTGCATTTTTAAGTTTAAAGGACGTAAAAAATGCTTCTAATTTGTTAATTTTAACAATTTGTACATGTTTGTGCAATGACATATTTTTAATAATATATTTTTTTTCTTTTTCAGGTAAGAACTAATTTCTATGTATAACCAAGTCATCAGGTATGTACGTTACACACATAACTTAATAAGTTTAACGAATACAAAACTATATTTTTCATATAACTTTAACGCAATAATAACATTTTAATTATTATTTCGATGCCGAAAACCTTTTACGTTATATAAATTATTATTTTTACGCACACGTGCATAAAACAAAAAACAAATAAAAAAAACAAATTAAATTAATAAATATACAATCTTTAAAACTGGAGAATAATCAAAAAAAAAAAATCCCAAGAAAATATTAAAGAATTCTAAAAAAGGCTAACGGTAAAAAATATTTATTACTAAAGATGGTGATAGGTTTTCTTTAATTTCTACAGCTTTAGCTTTATTTTTTATATCAAAGTTCTTAGGATTCTAAGAATTATTTCCGTTATAACATATTTTTAATTTTAAAATAAAATAAATATTTATTCCATTTCAAGTAAAAAATGGAGACATCTTACGAGGTTTACTGTTCGCAAATAACAAGCAGTGCCCAAAAATAATAAGATATAGGGGTGGTGCGTCGCCTAGCGGAACATAGGAAATCCCATGTAAATTTTAAGGAAGTTAATATTTGGCTCTTCTGTACATTTTACAGAAAAAATGTAAGATAACTTTTTGAAGAGACCAATTTGACTAACCCTCGTGCCAAGTTTCAAAAAATTTTAATAAGCGAATCTTGAATTATTCAATTAAATGTGATTGCAAAATTACCAAGTTTTTGGTTCAGGTAAAACCAAACAACACACCAGCCACCAGCAAACAATTTGTTATAAGGCTTTGTCAAATCTGACGTAAAGCCGAATACAAGGAACTTTTTTTTCCTTTCATCAATCTCACAACCATTACATTAAAAAAATAATTTTATCATACTGGAATTTAATTAAACCAATAGCAGCATGTAAAATATTTTCAATTTATTTTTCCATCAAGCCTATCTGGTCCATTTTAACCATTAAACCTATTGTCAGTAAATTCGAGTCCGAAGCCATCCCAATAAATAATTGTAAATGTTTAACTCACATGATCGAAAATAGATCCGAAAAAAGTGAGAACTAAACTATTAATATTTTACTAGGTGTGGAAAAATAAAATGAAATAAAATACAATAATGTTTTTAGAAATAATAAAAAGTTACATAAAAACATTAATTAATCAAATGTTCAAACAACCCCCCAGTAATAGCTAAACAATATCCCAACCGATCATACAATTCATTTCCAACGTTGCTAAGTTGATATTGCGAAATTTTATTACATTCTAACGAAATAGCTTGTAGCTGGTTTAGATTCTTAAATTTTACACTTTTATAAATGACACTTTTTAAGTGACCCCACAGAAAATATTGCCATTAAAAGCATTTCCCAGATACTTTCTAACCATACGGGTATTTTGGGCGGGGCAACCATCCATTTGGTACCAGAATATTTGATCTTCCCGAACAACTTTTTCCAAGGCGGGTCCAATTTGATTTTGTAATAAGTCTAAATAGGTCTGCTGTCAGGTTATAGTCCATAAAAAAGGGTCCAATAATATGGTTCACCATAATAATAATTCCCACGAATACATTTGTTTTTTGGGGATATTGTGTCCGAGGATGAACAAAACGATGTTCATTTTCTTGGCTCCAATACCGGCAATTCTGAACATTTGGTTCATTGTTGAGGGTGCATGTACAGGGTGGCGCCTTTTCGTTGACCTTACAGGGTACAGCGAAAACTAAAAGAGATAGAACAAATCTGATTGTGCAATCTCGATTTCGATTTTTGAAACAAATTCAATGGTGAAACTAAATCATGGACAACTTGATTCGTTTTGGAGATACAGAGTGTTTTTCAAATTTCGTCAATTTGGCCTGGCACTTGTAACTCGCTTGGTATTAGAGATATAAAAAAAAAACTGTAAATAGAAAAGTTTTAGGGATTTTTGCGTAGAATTCAGTAGCGTACCTATATTTTTTTATTGACTTTTATTTTTAAGTTATAACACATAGTTGGGTTTTTTTAAATAGAACACCCTGTATATTTTTTAAAAAATGGATAGAGCTTACAAAGACCAAATTAATGATAAATAGTTTAATAGGTCTGTTTGTAATAGATCTTGCGTAAATTGGCAAAAACCTATAAAATTAAAAGATGTAACACAAAGTTTTTTTTTTTAATGGGACACCCTGTGTATTTCTTTAAAATAATAAAACAGACAAAGATCGTTAAATAATATATGGTTTAATGGGTCTGTGTGTAATAGATCTGGCCCAAACTGACAAAAACCATAAAAATTAAATAAAACCAAAAAATGAAAACTATGTAATTTTAATATCTCAAAATCATAATAAAAAAATATTAATAATAATATAAGATACGAAGCAATATAATTTTAATTTATAATTAAAAGGGGAGAACTATTTAATTATTTTAAAAAAAATACATTTTTAGATAAACTAAAATTTAACATAATTAAGTAATACTAATATTATAAGTGGAATAATTTAAACAAACAAAAAAATTAATTATTTTATAAATTTTAATTAGAAATATTTAGGTCCTTTACAGCAAATGTTCAAATTGCAAACCATTATTTTCTATACATTTTTCGCAACGTTTAGCGACACTTCTTAAAGCATTATATATATGCAATACCTTTTGTAAACTGTTCCTAAAATGAATGTGTAATTCATTTAAATTGTTGCTCTTAGTTTTATAAGTTTCGTTTTTAACAAATCCCCAGAGGAAAAAGTCCATAGGGGTAAGGCGGTGACCGTGCCGGCCACCTAACGTACCATTGGTACCTATCCATTATTGGGAAAATGTTCATCAAGAAATAACCTCGCGGCACGGGCATTGTGGCAAGAATTACCGTCTTGTTGAAAGATGACATTATTAATTTCCAGAAGATTATCTATCTCATTTAATAAATTTTCTTCCAAAATATTTAAATAAAGGTCTGTTGTGAGATTGTCATCAAATTCAAAATGGCACAAAATTCTGTTCTTATAAAGTGCACACCAACATTAAAACCAAATTTTCCCCTTGTCTGACTCTGTTTACTGTCAAACGAGGATTTCCGTTTGACCAGTAAAGATTGTGGCGATTAAACAGTCCATCACTAATTACTCGAACTTCATCTGTCCATATTATCTTTCGGGAAAACTCTGGATCTTGTTCACATTGCCGGAGATACCACAAACAAAATGTGATACGGCGTTCTGCGTCACCCGGATGTAAATTATGGATTTTTCTATAAACATATTGATGGTAATTGTGGCGTTTTAAATTTTTTTACTTTTTTTCTATTAACAAATAGCATCCCAAATTTGTCTGGATGACAGTATGTTCTGGACAACATACCCTATTGTATTCATTTTTCCAGCTCTCTGTTTTCTTTATTATAGGTCTTTGAACGTGGTTTTTGAAAAGATCCAAAGAAAATCAAATTACTTACTAATCTGGCAAACATTTTCTTCCTGGTTGCTTTCGTTCTGGATATCTATTAAAATACAGATTTAATGCATTTATACTATTTTTTCCACTTTCAGTGTAACATTCCAACATATTAAATTTTTCGTAATTTTGAAACCCATTTTATAAAATAATATCACTGCTTCCAAACAAGTCATACTAGTACGTCAGTTTCATTTGTTTTACGGGGTTTTATACTCAAAGCCTACTTTAGAAAATGTTTCCTTTTTTTAATCATGATAAACACAGCAATATCAAAACTTTTTTATATAAAGTTTAGGCATAGGTTAAATAGTATGAATTATTAAATATATATTTTAGCTTGGATTTTTTATTCGTAATTTAAATTTTAGTTATATAGAAGTTAGAAAATTGGTTAAATAATAAAATAAGTGTTAGCAAGGATCGGATATATGATTTTTTACGTTTTTGGCAGTTTGCCCAAATCATTGAACACAGACCCATTAAACCATATATCATTTGGTTGATATTTGTCAGTTGCATTACTTATTAAAAAATACAAGGGGGTCCCATTAAAAAAACAACAACTTTGTCTCAAATATTTTTAATTTTTTAGGTTTTTGCCAATTTGCACAACATCTGTTACAGACAGACCCATCAAACTATATATCATCGAATTGGTCTTTGTAAGTCTATCCATTTTTAAAAAAAAATACAGGGTGTTCCATTTGAAAAAACCCAACTTTGTGTTATAACTTAAAAATAAAAGTCAATAAAAAAAAATTTTTAGGTACGCCACTGAGTTCTACGCAAAAAATCCCTAAAACTTTTCTATTTATACTTTTTTCTATCTCTAACACCAAGCGAGTTACAAGTGCCTGGTCAAATTGACAAAATTTGAAAAACACTTGTATCTCCAAAACGAATCAAGTTATCCATGATTTAGTTTCACCATTGAATTTGTTTCAAAAATCAAATCGAGATTGCGCAATCAGATTTCGCTTTCCCTGAGGTCAACGAAAAAAGGCGCCACCCTTGCATTCATTGGTAAAACAAATATTTCCAAAAAGTCCTATTGTTATTCCTTTCCATCATTATAAAACCAAATGCCATTCTTCCTTTCATCTCCTTTTTGCAGCTCTTGATGTTTTTTGAATTTATACGTATAATATTTGTGTTTTTTCAAAGTGCGCAATACCGTTGTATGATGTTTATTTACCTCTTGCCCAAGAACCCTCGTACTAACTATTTTGTTTTCCTCCACACTCAGTAGAATATTAAGATCTCTGTTCTCTCTTTCTTCGACTCTATTTTTAATATCCTGAGTTAAACATTTACTATTATTTATTACGGTACCTTAGGACTCGAACTTACTGACAATACGTTTAATAGTTGAAATGGACGGAATGGGCTTGGTGGGGAAATAAACTGTTTTCCGCATAATGCCACTTAATTATAAATACTGTTTCGTCGATTAAATAATTCATATTTTTTTTCAAATACCGACTGTCACTGATTTATTGACCTGAACCGAAAATTTGGTAATTTTCCAATTACATTTAAATGAATAATTCAAGATTCGCTTATTAATTTTTTTTTTGAAACTTGGCACGAGGGCTTGTCAGATTGGTCTCTTCAAAAAGTTATCTGACATTTTTCTGTAAAATGTACAAAGGAGCCAATAATTAACCCCCGTAAAATTTACATGGGATTTCCTATGTTCCGCTCGGCAAAGCACCACCCGGTGTACAAATTAATAATAAATAAATTAAACTTTCCAAAACAAACATATCTCTGCCCGATTTTATAAAACAAATTTAAAATACCAATCCCAATTCTAAAGTTATTTTCAATGTTTCAATACTTTTAGGGTATATATATTTATCTGCATTATACCAATTATAAATGCAAACTGACAAAATTTAAATCGATTAATTTTAAATATTATTTAATTAACTTATTTAAATCTAAACCTTCAGGATAATGTAACATGTAAACAAAACAAAAATTTCTACATGATTTATCGACCATAGTTATTGCAAAAATATTGTTTAGAATAATAGAATATAACCCAAAAGCCCAAAAAGATCTGAAAAACATAAAAATTTTATTTAAAAAAGTCCATACACATATGGGTCCGCAAGGCCTTCGTTTCCGAAATACAGGGTGTTAAAGTTTTAAAAATTTTTCTTTTTTTAAAAAAATCAGATATTGTAAATATTAAAGTTAAATTTGGTACCCGGGGGTTTTTTTTGGAAGGCGAATTGAATCTGTTTTAGTACGGCTCTTACTTGTAGGGGGGCCACCTACACGTCTTTTTCAATTTTGATCAGCCACAACTTTTTGATACGGCCCTGTATTACTTTTTTTTGTAAATTAAATAACTGTTTTTTTTTTTTTCGTAAAAAAAGGATACTTTTTAAAAAAATCGACATAAACCGTTTTCAAGATATTTGGAAAAAAAAAAACCCACCGACACGCTTTGATTTTATAATAAAAATTTTTAAAAAATTAAAAAAAAAAAGTGTAATTAAACGATATGTATTTTAATTTTTAATAAAATTATTGTTCTTAAACTATGTTCAGAAAAACATAAAAAAATTATAAAAAAATAAAAAAAATTTAACCCCCTTTTTATAGACTTTTTGCTTATTTTTGAACCCAGTCTACCTAAAGTATTGACATTTCCTCATGAATCACCCTGTATAATGAAATGATACAGGGTGTACCAAAACATTGTTATAATTTCTTCACATGAAATTAAATGAAACAATAAGTGGTATATTAGTAATACTATATACGAGTAGAATAAAACAATTATACAGAAAGCAATAGAATTTTTTTTTTCGAAACTAATCATAGCCTTGACCAAAAATTTTGAGGCAACCCATTCGCGATACTTTTGTTTACATATAATATTTGATTAAAAATAATTTTCATTCGGTTGAGATGCCTAAGGCTCGTCTCAAATTAAAATCTTACTAGTACAAAGAGTGTTCATTTTTTGATAAATTGGTTATAAAAATAACTGAAAAACATGGAGAAATAACAATAAACTTAAAATTATTGGATTCGTTTCCCCCCCCTTGATCTAACCCCAAACTAATCACATTACCCGTTAGACAAGACTCATCTAAGTACATTCGTAACGAAATGGCCCAAATTTTAAGTGGCTTCAATCGGGTTAAGTCCTAAAAAGCCAAGATCCCCAATCACTTTAAAACTATAATTCTAACTCGTGTTAGATAGTCTGGGCTATTTGGGGAAATTTAACGGGTTTAAACTCTAGTGCCGGAGACTCCATTTTTTCTTTTATTTTATGGGTATCGGATCAAATAGTTTTTATGAAAAAAAGTAGTTCGCTATTCCCCCTTAAATTTTTAAATGAATCATGTTCTAGAAACGAAATATTTTATAGAATCTTTGAAAAATACCTCTAGGGGGAGCCTTCCCATGGGAGTAAAAGCTGCTAGGAAAAGGTTTTGAACCTATTCTTTTTTTTCTCGCATGTTTGGGGGGGAGCGTGGGGGGGAAAAAAAGTTTTGACCTCAAATTTTTTTTTAAGTTTTTTTTTAAATTTGGAATTAAGTTGCTTTCACCCTCTAGATCAAAGTTTATATATGCTTAGAGTTTTTTTTTTTTTGGGGTAAAGACCACCACTTATGCAAAAAATTAAAAATAGAAAAGACCTTATGTAAATTACAATAATAGCTTAATATGCAGAATAAATATATTTTATGTTTTTTAATTAAACTTACAATATATTTGTAACGTTTAAACCCTTAAAAACACCCTTTTTTAAAAAAAAATCCAAAAAAAAAACTTAAAATTATTTAATAAGCTTATTATGTAGGAAAAAATGTTTAATTAGTTTACGGTATAATAAGTATTTAATTACAATAACTTAACCTTTAAATAATCACCGCCCATAAGATTTACAAAAAAAATTTTTTTGACAAATTAAAATGATTTTGATACATAGAGTCCTGGTAATGAAGCTTAAAAAAAGGAAAAACTCGAAATTTTTTTGTCTTGCATCAGTTTGATAAAATTATGGGGAAATTGTCTTATCTTAACCTCTACTTCTAATTCTTTTTATGCCGATGAACCTTTATTTTTAAGAGTGAAAAAACACCCAATTGTCAAAACTTTTAAGTAACATTTTATACCTTTTAAATGGGGGAAAAATTTGGGGTTGTTAGTTAAATTATTATTGTTTTATGTTTGAAATATAATTTAGAATATTTCAACCGTTAAAAATCAACCCTTTTAGAGCTTAAAAACTTCAATTTTTTTTTCGAGAAACTGTTACTTTCAATCCGAAATATCCCGATAAAAAATTTTTTCGAAAAAAGGAAATTTTTTACTTAGAATAACTTTTTTTTTTGATTTCTGTAATTAAAATGTAGTAAAAAATTTACATCCCCGATATGGGGTGGCAACCACCCCCGGATAAAAGGCTCCTCGGCATGATATAGAATTTAACCTTGAGGTATTTTCTACCTTTTGTGAAAATTTCAGGTTAATCCTATCGGACGAAAAAAAATTTACCAAAATGCTTCATTTCCTTACTTAAAAATATTCTTACGGTGGGGAAAAATTCTGTCAAAACAACATTATTTAAAAAAAACCCTTGACGTACCGACAGGCTATTTAGGTAAAAAAAAATTTAATAACTTTTATTTTCTTGGAATTTTTTGCCAGCAAGAAAGACAAAATCAA
>JAHBCN010007112.1:0-45205 GCA_019359885.1 Listronotus oregonensis | reverse complement strand
TATATAAAGTAATAATATTTGTATAATGGTTTGATTTCTTTTCGTCAAAGCGGCAGCCCACAATAAGTTCAATAAATGAAAAAGGGGCTTTTCCAAGAAAAATAAAATTTAGATTCTACTTTATTAAATGCATTTTTGGCAATGAGCGATGAATGATGCAATGAAAGTTTGATTTATAAAATCGCTAATTATGGATAAGTAAGTATTAGATTTTATTATTTAAAATGTATAAAAATATTATTAGGCGTAAAAAATAACATTTATGCAGTGTTTCTACGTAAGTTTGTCATATGGGAAACTTTCTTATTATTAAGTTTACGAAAAAATTATTCTTTATAAAAAGGTCTGTATTCCAAAACCTCAAATGCAACCAATCAGAGATTTGTCAAAAAATGTGTTTTTGGTCCAAAGTAAAGTACCTTTACTTTTTAGAATATCGAAAAATATTATAAAGAAAAGATGTTTAAAAAAACTTTTAAAAATTTAACATTGTTTATTTACATTAGTTTTAAATCAATGTGTAAACTTAAATTTTTTAACATTATCGTAAAGAAAATGTCAGAAAAATATTTTTTATGTAAATAAACAAGTGAAACATTTAAAAGTTATTTATAAACATTTTCTTATTTTTATTATGTCAAAAGTACGCTACTCGGAAGCAAGAAACACATTTGTGACAGACCTTGCCACAGCCCTACTTCACTACAAGCCGTGAACAACCACTTGGCAAACGCCGCAACCGGCAAGATATTCAGATCGGTTTCCCTCGAGCGCGATAGCGTAATCCGGGTATCGAGGCGCGTATTTTTAAATTCATTTAAGGCTCAATTCAAAGATCGCGTAAATAGTATTGATATTTCCATTAAAATAATTAAATCAGTATAATAATTGAAAAAATAAATATATTTATATAATATTTAAACCCCTAAAACAAATTAATTTATGTGCATAGGTCAACATAAGAACATGATGCTGTTGTAAAAGGAAACAAGTGCAATTTAACATTTAGTTAGTAATTGTACTTAGTTTTAGTTTTGTTTATTTATTTATTAAATGTGTCTAGTTTTTTTTTTTTTTTTTTGACTCAGCCTTTTCCGATTTTTCTGTGGCATTTTTGTTATTTCTTTTTTAACATAATTATTTAAAAGAATGTTTGAAAATATAGAGCACATCATAATGAACATATTTTTGTTCTCGTTACCACAAATACATTATGAGCATAAATCATTAAAGCCTTCATGTTGTCTAGTGCTTAAATTAGTTAGATCACACAGGATAGCTTTTTGATTTTCCATTTTTGGGAAGTCACTCTCAGTATCAGGGTCATTAATAATTTTCAAAAATCGCGCACATATGGAACAGAACGTCTTTAACAATTTCTGTAGGAACCTTTAAACCGCCACGTTGTAGACAATCAAAGTATTCGTCGTCAATTAGGTTTCCCTTACTTTCAACAAGAAAAGAAACACAGATGTTACAATTATTATATTTTTTTACAATTTTGTGGGCAGCATAACATGCTATATAAATTTGTACCGATTTGTCAATTTCATATTCATTTAGGTATTCAGTTTCAGGTAAAAACAAAATTTTTCAGTGTAATTATTTTGAGGTATTGTCCAATCAAGATCATTTTCCTGGATACAGTGTCTCCCCGTTTTTTAATCTCAGCTAAAGAGAAATTTCCATCAGCAGCGCTTCTAAATATATATTTGAGTCTAATTTTTTCAGCATTTAAAATATCATCAAAGCTAACATTGTAATTACAACCTCCGAGAAGTCTGTATTTACCAAATCTTTTTTCTAACTTTTCAGTAGTAAATTTACCTGGAAAATATACGACAAACAAATTTTGAAAATGAATAGTCAATTATTTCTAGTAAAACAGAGGTACTATGGCAAAGTGCAGAATAGGTGTCGTTTGTAAGGCGACCATTATTGTTTTCGTTTATGCCAGCTTTCAGCAGGATTTTTCGGGAAACGAGGACTGTTTTTAGAAGTAATGTGGTAAATTTGGAAAAAAACTAGGCACTGCATTTAACTTTAGTCTAGTTTTGGTAGGTACCTTGCATTGACCCATCTGGCAAGCGATAATCATCCTCTCTAATAATGTCACTTTCTACAAAAAGCTTAGCGCAAACCACAGAATATTTTGAGGGTGACCATGACTGTCTAGGAATATTCCTAAGCCAATGGGCTTTTAAGGTTTTCGTCCTTTGAAAGGTGAAAACAGATACAGCTGGTTCTCCTGCATCAAGAGAAGTTTTATAATTGATTTGCACCCAGGCACACAACAAGGACTTGGCATGGTAAATTAATTAAATTGAGAAAATACCGAGAAGGTTACCAGGAAAATAATAATAATAACAGTAACTAAATAGTATCTAATAAGCAGGCACCAGTACCTATGCAACGCAATAACAAAAATCAAAACGAACGACAAATTCCAAAATGTATACCTACGTACTTACGGTAATTTCCAATGCTAATATTTGTTACTGTTTTTAAAAAATAACAAAAAAAATACCTTCAAAATTAAAGCCAAACACGAATCATTAAAATACACTTTCAATTTTAATTATTTTTTAAAAAGCACCACCACAAAATGTCAAGTTCATTTGCCGCCATTTACTTTAAGTACTTTATAACACCGGCACTTTTCACCCGCAGATATTCTTGTTTTTACGCAATGTCTGGGAAAAAAACTGCCCCGGTCACTCACAAATTTCACACAGTAAGACCTTTTACAGGTTTAGTCTTTATCTTAACAATATTTTCCAAAAAAGTTGATTTATTCACAATAACACAACAGAGAAACAGGTCATTCAACGTAAATCATATGACTAAACAGCTGAGCAAACGTGTGTCGCTAGATCTGAAGGCATGGTTGCCAGATTTCCTTGTTCACGGCTTGTTAAAGTGAAGTAGGGCTGTGACCTTGCAAACAACTGATACAATTTGTAATCTGATGATTGCATTTAACGTTTTGAAACATGCAGAACTTTTTATAAAGAATAACTTTTTTCCGTAAATTTAACATTAAAAAAGTTTTCCATATGCTGGCGGCATATGAAACTTACCATAACCAAAACTTACGTAGACACACTGTTTACGTGCATTTTTTTTATAGTTTTAATAGTTCTTAAAAACCTATTTTTAAGGTTTTTGATCCGGTCTGGCAAAATACGCCTTTAAACAAATTTACTTTTTATAGTTTTTTTCCTAACTTTGCACTTAGATATCTGTTTTTTTTTTCTAATTTACGTATATCTGTAATAGCAGATTGTCAGTTTTCTATCTCCCACCCAATCAATGCTTGGGTTTCTCCAAACGAAGTATCGGCACATTATTATAAATCACATCCATAGTGTGCTAAAGTAGATACAATTCGTTCTAATGTTCAATTTCCTAAGCGTTTTAAATTAATATTGGGCTGGGGCACCAAAAATCTTGTCTGATCTAATACCACAAAAGAAAATTCATGTTGGTTTTTGAAAAAAAAACTACAGTTCTCCTTGTCCACATATGTCCTACAGAATAAAGAATAATTTAATCTTGTTGGCATTACTTTTAAAAATATATTGGTTTTCTTTTTAAGCCAGAAACTTTGTTTCCGATTTTAATCTATACACTATGTATGTATCGTAAATCTTCTCATACACCATTTAACATTCTTGATTCCATCCGTACCAGAACCGGTCCCCCTATTATTGATCCCCATCTACAAAAAATATTATTTCACTTGCTCACCGATAAACTGAGGCCTGCGCGGATTTATAGGTGTTTTCCGGCTTCTGCCCTGAAGAACTATCGCATATAATTGCTCCCTTTGCAGCATTTGGCAAAATCCCGAACCTTTTACTTCGTATGCTGCTTTATTCCTAGAGTGTTATTAAGTCCTGTATCAAAAGACTACCTTTACTTCACTCACTTTAGATACTCACGGTACGTTGGTTCTTACGCCTACGTGGATTGTCCAAAAAAAAAAAAGAAAAAAAAAACAGTTTTAAAATAAAGGAGGTTCTTATTTGTCCGGTATTTCTATTTTTGACCTTCTATTTTCTTATGTCAGCGTAACTTTTAACAAAATGGGACAGTTTTGAGATTTATTTTTGCAAAGAAAGTTTTTTTCATGGTGGGTACCTAATTTTTTTCGGATGGCTATTTTACAGAGTCAACTGAGTTCCTAAGATGAATCGTTTTCGAACTCAGTCCAAATAAGTCGTAATGACAATTATATCCAAAGCAGAGCCAAAGCGTTCTATTTTCGAGGAATATTGGTGCAATATAACAAATTTAAACACCTAAATTATTTAAATTTTGACATTTTGTAAATATTGACTGTCGTTGTTAAACGACTTATCATACATACTAAAAAATGTTAAATGTTTTTTTGAAACATAAACCAAAATACGTAGATTTTATTTACTAACTAATTACTTACTTAACTAAAAAAAAAACATAATTATTATTACCAAATTGGGGCAGTTAAACCTATCTGCAAAAAAGATGTGTTGTTCGCAGTATGGATTTTAAAAGAAATTATTTACGTTAAAATTCCGATTGATACTTTTTTTTAACATGTATGCTACCTAATTTACAAAAATTTTATTTTAATTGTTTGTTGCCTGAAATAATTGATCCCAGACACATGGGTATGAAAATAAGAGATCCCAGTTAATAACAGATGTCCAAAAAGGATAAGGAATCTAAAAAATAATATATTTTTTTTTTAATATATATATATATATATATATATATATATATATATATATATATATATATATATATATATATATATATATATATATATATATATATATATATATATATATATATATATATATATATTTTTTTTTTTTTTCTTAACCACAATAGAGTTTTTAAATTAGAGCCTGACAATTTTTTGGTTTTCTATAGCACATTTAATCCTAAACATGATTAGGTATCTAACTTTTTAAAAAGAGGATGCTATAAATTTTCTGCAAAGAAGTTATCGTTTTATCCCTGAAAGTCAATAAAATGCTATATTCTATATTTTAACATCAAATTTATTTTACGTATACATGTTTTCCTTAAGAAGTTAAAAAGTTATTTAAAAATTAAACAATAAATTTTAGATTTTAAGTTAACTAGGCTAAAAACGCCATTGTGTTAAAAAAGAAAACAAGGGCATGAACTTTATGTTTAAAATTTTATTATATAAGGTAAAAATTATTTTATTTGTTTCAGAAGTTGTTTTTTTTAAGAAGAAATAAAAATCAAACTACTACTTTAATTTAGAACTGTTTTCAATTGGTGGATTTAACATTTAACAGTTTGTTTTAAAAAGATTAATTTGCTCTTAAGCAGTTTTTAGTTTTTTTTATTTACCTGTATATCCTAACTTTTAATAAAACTAACCACTGCAAATATAGTTTTATACTCGGTTTTATACAACTTTTTTAAACAATTAAATTTTCCACAATTTTAAATTAAAAGACCCCATTTGTTGCAAATTGAATGTCCACACTGTATGTAACTCTTTTCTTATCATGGTAGAAATACGAATATCCTTCCCTTGGTATGGGTATTTATAAGCCATTTTCTTCCTATCATCTAGTTATTAGATATGGTATTTTTATGTATTGTTTTATTACAAATTTAGTGAAATCTTTTTTTTTCTTGTATAATACTGAAAATACACAAAGTCAAATAAACAAACGATGTTACTTTTTTTAGTTACTACACCCCTACACCCACATGTATTCTTACTTCAACATTTTTAACCTTAATGTACTTTTTACTTTAAAATCAACTTTATTTAAAAAAGAACAGCATTATATTATTCCTTAAATTGAGAAAATAAGGCAAGAACCAAAAAAAATATATAATGTTTTTTGAAAAGTTGACAGTAAGTAATAAAATTAGAAATATTTTAATAAAAACTGGTACCTATTAAATTAAGACTTTAAATTTTCTAAAACTTTTTTGTTTCATCCAGTTAAATACAAAAAAAAAATAGATAGGTAAGTTGCCTTGATATATTTCTAGGACTAAATGAACTGTAGGTATACATTTTTAATAGTTTAATGTGTATGAAGTATTGTAACAAAATGAAGAATCATTTTTGTCTGACTTTTATAATAATAATAGGGATAATATATTCATCTAATCATATCCAGTAGCTTTTACATTTATATACGAAGTATAATAACTGCATTTTAGATAAATAATAAAAATTTCAAAAATACTTGTTTCCTTTAACAGTTCTAAGTAATAAAATAAATACAACTCTGTAATAAGTGGCGCCAATCCTTCAAATTATTGTAGCACTAAACCTAAATGCCATAGTTTCAATATTAGAAAAATGTGCTTTTTTGCAACACAAGTAAAAATAAGAAGAGGAAAAGTTTAATAAAAATTTGTTTAAACCAGTAATTTAAATATTATTATGTACCTATCCATAGTATAGTACCATTATATTAGTTTATATTTCGTAATGAAATAAAATACAAATTTTATCCTTATAAATAATGTTTATGGTAATTTTTCTTTACATAGTACTGAATCTTTTTAGGTAGTGAAAAAGCTACTTTTCACAAAATTAATAAAGCTGTCAGGAATAGAAATGACATTAATATGATATCTAAATTAAGTGGCTATGAAGATTTATTTGCATTTGATGCGAAATATCATAAATTATGCTACATATCTGAAAGAACCACAAAATCGCACAAAAATAGGAAAGTTCATAATACTGCCTCGAACCTATCCGAAAATAATTTGACAATATCTACCTCTTTTGCAAGTATTGGTAGTGATGTTCAGATAGATCTTTTACTTCCTAAAGAAATGTCCAAAATTCAAAACTTTATTAAGAGCTGCTGCCATACTATTGGTGCAATGGCTTTATGTCAACCCAAAATTAAATTTCCAACATGTACTGGTGTGAAAGAAGGCCTAAAATGTTATAAGGAGTGTAAATCTCGTTCCTGCAATAACATTATTAAAGACTTTGAGGCAGAAATTCATGAAATTTACGAGGAATGCTAATAATAAAGCGCCTAAATAACTATATGCCTACATATTACATTTTTGGATCTGTAAGAAAATCACCCACGGAATTGGACGATTTTTAAATTTGCAATGTAAAATATACTTTAAATATTATTATTTAAGACAAAAATGCGAATAAAGTGTTTCACCAAGAAAATCGCAATTGAAATTATAAAAATTGCTCATTGACATTTTATTTTAACTATTTACAATTTGCATGTAATAAATACTTGCGTCGCTTCCAGACGTTTACAGTGTTGCCATACGGAAATATTACAAAGCCCCACAAAAAAAAAATGTTTGGACTAGTGAGTCAGACATATGTATTTCCATGTATATTTCGACGCTAAATCCGATTCCAAGCTTAGAGATGGCTCTTTACATCTGGGTTTGGCCTCTATAGGGCCTGAAAGATGGATTCCGAGATGAGGTGATTCTCAAGCCAAAGCCGGATTTGTGATCAAAAATTATATTTCCTGTTTAAAAAAAGGAAAAATTAGGGATTTTCAAACACGCGTGGTCAAAACAACACCGCAAACAATGGTCGGAAGCAAAAATTATTCATAAGGAAACCCACTGGAGGAAAAAGAAAATTTAAAGAAGCTGTAGTAATTGCAAACAACCAAAATGTATTTAGCAAACTTAGTTCGACATTCCAAATATCTGGCAGCCGTTGCGGAACCGTAAAAAATCGGTGAACAACGGATAGTAAATAAGTCGTAGCTTTCAAAAATAGTTTTTGGTTATCACTTGAATCGGGGGATGAATCGGCAGAACACATACTGTGTTCGCCCAGCTATGGCACGACTAAGATTCGCAATCCTCGGCAATGACACCTTGTTGCCGGGGAGGTGAAAGATCTCTCTTCCAAGAGGATCATGATTTATTAGGAGCCTGGACCTGGTGGGAGAAACATAAAGGTGTGAGCCACAATGGACCGATCGGTCGTGGTGGAAGGGTGTTATACCCACTCACTTTAAACCACCTACCTACCTATCACTTGAAAACGGTTAAAGATAGATCACTAATCAAAACGTTGTATCAATTAACAAATAAAGACAATGGGAGTCCAAGATATTAGTGTTATTGAAGCCATAACATTGTCTAATACTTTCAAAGATACGATGTATAAATCGTTACTACAAATCCTAAAGACTTTCACCGAAAAGCAATTTTTAAATTTGAGTTTTTTTTTGTTTGTTAGGTATGTATTAGGCTCCTTTTTCTGCAAATAAATGTTTGTTTAATAAAGACTTTTTAATTTCTTTCAATATTGTTTCCTTCCCGACCAAATCTTAATATCTTTGAAAAAACTTCCAAACATGGAAAAAGCGCATATAATTTAGTTATTTAAGGAGACACCGAAAAATTATTTACTGAAATTATTAAAATAACACATATTTTATGAGAAACATTACTTAAAAACATAAATAAAATATATGAAAAATAACATAACATTATTTATAAACTTAATATTCTAAACCTTAAAGGGGTATTTTTTAGATTTTAAGCTCCCTTTACCAAAAAGAATAATACATAAATCTACTATATTGTTATAAGTATATAGAACTTTTAAATATCAGTATATGATAATTACATTACTGCACTATTCCGTAGTTTTGCAACACGGAATATAAAATCATTGGATTGCTAAAGAGTTTAAAAAAAATCTTTAAACCCTTTATGTCAAAAACAAAGGCCTTGCGGACTCATATGTATACGAATCTTTTTTATTAAAAATAATCAAAAGTCATCCTGTAAAAATATTGAATATTTATTAAAGAACATTACATATTTTTTACATTATAATATACATTTGGGTTAGTCACATAAAAAAAATTATGAAATAATTTAAATTTAAAGTTTTAAGTAAATATCGGAAAATGTAGCGTTAACAGAAGCAAAACAAATAAATTAGCCAATACTTTTTATTTAGAAAATGTCCAATTGATTGTGTCTTTTTACGCCATCCAAATATTTAACCAATAGGATAATAATTATTAATTACATTAGGTACATATTTACAAAAACAAATATTCATATATCCCCCCGCCGCGCCGCGCCGTACTATGCAATCGAAAACAGCATCGCATCGATACATCGGATTTGGAAGAAGCGGGTTTTATTTTATGGAAGAAGCAGAAGCAGATAAAATATAATATTTTTAATGCGGCTATAGGAAAATTGGTGTGGGAAAAAGCAAGTCTCCGCCTACCGTCTCCGCATCCTTTCCCCCGACCTATGAAGGCGCCCTGTCGAGTGTGGCGTAAATAGTTTTTAAGACAAAACCCTGAATTTTTGATCGTTTGGTTAAAATAGCTATTTATGTATCAAGGGCGTTACTGGGACTATAATGCCCTGAAGGTCGAAATAGCCCGAGGGCCTCTGGCCCGAGAGCTAGATTTCGACCTGATGGGCATTATAGTCCAGTAAAGCCCGTGGGGCATACAATGCTTTATGTTTTACCCAAAAAAGAGTTTTTAATGACTAATTACATTATTTACTGCAATATAAAAAATAAGTTGCACCTGTACCTGTATACGTAAGTAGATAATGACTGGTGTTAAGTTTGACTTTGATGTTTCTGTCAGTTAGTCAGTTGGCATTTTTTATTTAACGATTTGCTCAAAATGGAAGAAATTCCACAAAATATAAGGGAAAAGGCCATAAAAGCGACCGAAAATCTTTTGCCAGTTAAATCAAGGCAACAGTATGATCGGGAGTATGGCATATTTGGTATTTGGAAAGATGCGAACGCAATTCTTCAAATAACCGAAAACTTTTAATGGCATATTTCCAGGAACTGGTAAGTTATTGATTTTATTTTATTACATATGTTTAACAAACTTTATTATTTTTAGTCGAAAAAATACAGTCCGAACTCTCTCTGGACCAAGTATTCCACCCTAAGGTCTACGTTGATGGTCTATGAAAATAGACATTTCGCAATACCATCGTCTCATATCTTTTTTAAAAGTTAAGTCGAAAGGATACGTCCCGAAGAAGTCTAAAGTTTTGGAAGGAGAACAAATATTAAAATTTATTAAGAGGGCTCCTGATGATATCTACTTGGTACACAAAGTCATATTGGTAATGGGTGTTTTTGGAGGTTTAAGACGAGATGAGTTGGTTAAAATGACCATTGATGACATTGAAGATAGAGGAACAGTCTTGGTTATAAAGGTACCAGAAACTAAAACTTCAACTTCAAAAGTTTTACTATCATTGAAGAAGATTTAGGCGCTTTAAATTTAATAAAAAAGTACACAACATTAAGACCAGCTGGAATAAAGGAGCCAGATTCTTTCTTACCTATAGAAAGGGTCGATGTACAGTACAACCCATTGGAAAAAATACCATAGGAAGCGTCCCAACATTGATCGCAAAATTTTTAAAACTGGATAATGCAGAAGCTTACACCGGCCACTGTTTGCGTCGCACATCGTCAACTTTACTTGTTGAGGCAGGTGCTTCGTTTGAAACGCTAAAACAACATGGGAAATGGAAAAGCTCTTCAGTAGCTGAAGGATATATAGAAGAAAGTATTTTATCCAAAAACAAAGTAGCCAAAATGATTGCCAAATCAGTTAATTCCGAGGTTAATTCCGTATCGACTATTGAAAATTCTTTAATGGACTGTTCTTCTATACAAAATAGCGTTAGTGCTACCACCGCTGCTACTATCACAAAAAACACCGACCATTCTATAGTGGGATCAGCTACATTTTCCGGGACATTTCAAAATTGTAATTTTTATTTTGGAAATAAAGTTTAATTTTTAGTATTGTTTAAAAAAAAAATATTTTTTGTATAAACTTGATCTTTATTGTGAGAGAAATAAAATTGGATAAGCAATAAAATTTCCATATTAGCGCATTAGGGCATTAAAAGCGGGCATTATCATAATGCCCGCTTATAATGCCCTAGGTGTGATAGCAGGTATTATTGCTATCATAACATATTCCGTTTCTAAGGTATTATAGATCAATAATAGATAGGTAAAACATAAATATATTAATTTTTAAGAGTGCACAAAGACAATCTAGGTATAATATTTAGGCGCGTTTACACAAAAGTTGACAACAAATTGTTTGTAGAAAACTAAAAGTTGTCAACTAAAAGTTGCCTTTCTTAAATTAGAGCAACAAGTGGAAGGTTTTTTGTAGAAAACTAAAAGTTGCTCTTCTCACATTTACAATTAGAGAAACAATTGAAAAACTTGTTGCTAAAGAATTAGCGCGAAAGGTTTAGGCAGCAGTTTTCTAGTTCTCCACTAGTTTTCTACAAGTTGCTTGCCCAAAGCGCGCAGCAAGAAATCTTCAACTTTTAGTTGTCAACTTTCTTTGATCTTTACCGACACTCCGCGGGAAATTAAAATTAAGTGGAAGATTTGTCTCTCCACAGTGGAAGACAGAAAAAGTTGCTGTATTTTGTAGAAAAAGCAACAAATTGCCGCAACTTGTGAAAAACTTAGTTGAAGACTTTGGTGTAAACGCGACGACACTCCGGGGGAAAACAAAATTTAGTGGAAGGTTTGTCTCTCCACAAGTGGAAGACAGAGTTGCTGTATTTTGTAGAAAAAGCAACAAATTGCCGCAACTTGTGGAAAACTTAGTGGAAGACTCTGGTGTAAACGCGGCTTTAGATAATCATCCCTTTATTAAGAAACACTCTTGGCCTAGAAACTCGTACATAGTTATGTTTGTTTATTGTGAAATAGTGTACACTATTTTGTTCTTTTTTTTAGGTAATCGCTTTTATGAAAGGTGTATTTTAGGACTAGGTGGGTCCCGAAAGTGTAAAATAGTGTAAAATATTACTGAATTACAAACAGACCTCTTGTGTAAAGTCTCCTACAAAAATATTATTTTTAAGCTTTGAGAACCTCTAACTTTTGGTAAAGTGTATTTGATCCTTTTTTGAACAGCGCTAAATTTAAGGTTCATTCAAAATACCGCATCATGAACCAAATTTAAGTAGTCTCGACCGGTTCAACAATCAATTTTTATTAGACGCAGACCTCCTTGCCAAAAGGGGGGCGGAGACAAAATTCACAGGGCCGGAACCGGTCATCGGTATCTTATGGAACGGCCAATACCACATGCACAAGATCGGCCTAGCGGAAGACGCCGAATGCCACATGTGCATGGAGGGGGATGAATCGGCAGAACACATACTGTGCCCAGCAATGACACGACTAAGATTCGCAATCCTCGGCAATGACACCTTGTTGCTGGGGGAGGTGAAAGATCTCTCTCCCATCATCAGATTTATTAGGAGTCTGGACCTGGTGGGAGAAATATAAAAAGGTGTGAGCCACAATAGACCGATCGGTCGCGGTGGCGAGGTGTTATACCCACTCACTTTAAACCTACCTACCTACCTAGAGAGAGATGGGCGAGTTAGGCGCAGATGGCATGGAAGAGATGAAGATAAAAGATGTTTATCCCAAACTCGATTTGACTTGTAGACAAGCCGGGCTTTACTTAGATACTAGAAGTCGATACTTTTGTCTAAGCCTAACGCGAGTGAACTACCTTAAAAATCAATATTTAATAAATATGTTCTGGTTAGTTAGTATACAGCATAATTTCAAAATCGTGTAAAGAAGGCCAAAATAACCCTACTTTGTCATAGAAAAAATATCGAAAAGAGCTCCGTAACGAAGATGCAGAGCCCTAAAGAGGTCGTTAGCAGATCACTTTTTTGGTTCCACCTTTTAAACCAATTTGTACATTTTAGTGAAACTTTATTATATCATAAAAACTCATATTACCATACTGCGGTAGATATCTTCAGGGAATGTAGGAAGGTAGGTAGGTAGGTTTAAAATGAGTGGACTTTTTACGCCCTCCATCACTGCGACTGCTCGGTCTATTGTGGCTCACACCTTTTTATATTTCTCCCATGAATCCGATACCAGATTGAAAGAGTTCTTACATCTCCTCTTACTCGTGTCGCTACCGGACACGAGCACAATGTGTTCTGATGTGTTCTGGTGTCTTATCATTTATCTCCAAAAATCAAGACGTTTTGAAAACTGTTGTCAATACACATTGTTATAAGAAATAAAAACGACTGGTATTTTATTGTGGTAATCTATTCCGTGTTACACAAAACTTAATTTTTGCAAAAAAAAAAAAATAAAATATAAATATATATTATAAATATAATATAAAATAAATATAAATATACAATTTTTCATCACTAGCTCTACGATATAAAGCAGCAACGATTAAAAATTAAACCGAAAAGTTTCATGTTTGCCAAAGCACATTTCATAATATCGTCGCTTTAGAATAATAGTAAGAGTGATGATCGCATTGTTAAAGTTAGCAATGAACTTAACAATGGGTTAGATTTAACAAAGAGGTAAAAATGAACACTCTTGGCAACAGGGCATAACTTAAATGTTAACTATTTGTCAAAAAATATTTTAGTTTGGGATTTTGCTATCAAAATCAAATAAACATATTAAAATAAAATTTAAAAATAGTTACCTTGGACAAAATATAAAAAATGGTTTGGCACTCCAACAAAGTAATTTTATATATTTTCTTCAAAAACAACACAATAGATAGCTTAAATGATTAATACTGCAGAACCTCTTTAAATTTGGGTTTTTTACAGGTTCTTTAATATAATTTATGCCTACTACATTTTATTTATACATTTAGTTAGGTACATCTGGAATTCACAAAATGTTTGCTTTATTTTTCTGGAAAATTGATGTTTTAATTTAATACATATTAGTAAAACCATTTTTCCATTCTTTTATTACTTACTGCTTATCTATCTATTATTTTTAAAAACAAAAGATTTGAAATAATTTAATGTAATAACTACTACTACTAAACATTAACCTCTTTCCTAAGTTAATGGTGTCTAAGCTTTAACATGCGGTACTAAAAAACCGTTAGATACCCGATGTTGTATAGGTCCGATTCGCCCCAAGGCCTTTATCGGAATCCAAGTTAAACGCATTCTAGGGTGTAAAACTTGATATAAGAATTTTGCAAAAATACATGCGTTAATAAAGAAATTTAAAAATTTCCTTTTTCCTTAAGGTTTTTTTGGGTTTTTTGTAATAAGCCTGCTGGAGCCGTGGATATTTACTCATTCTCTTTTATTATTTCTTGAAAAGCATCATTTTATTAACTTTTTTTACAGTATATCATATTCGAACAACCTAAAAATGAAAACAACTTTGAATGATTTTTTAAAGATTTGGTGTAATGCAAAAACATTTCAAAAAGTCTTTGTATAATTCTCAGAAAAATAAAAATTTGTCAAGATCTTTAGCTTTATCTGTGTATTATGTTGAACTTAGGACAAAATCATTATACCAAGACAAGCTCTATAGAAGGGTAACGAATGGTGTTTTCTAGTTTTGTACACTCAATTCGTAAACTTTAGAAATTTACCTGAAATATTCTCTTTTCGTATACTGAATTATTTAATTAATTTTATGCTTCTCATTTCGTACATCAATCATTTGTTAATAACTTCTACGTAGGGATAATTTAGACAAATTAATAACCTCTTAGTTTTGGTTGGTCATGGTTAGTTCGGAAAAAAAATTCACAGGCCGGAACCGGTCAGTTCTTTCAGCTTGGACACAAAGAGAAAATCTTCGGTACTGGCATGGACTTCCGAGTCTCAGACACTCGAAGGCCTTTATAAGCCCACCGAACCAACAATGTACTGTCAAACTACTGGAGCAATCAAGGGTACACCTTAAAGCTCTAGTGGAGTGGTTCCAAACTGGAGGGCGCGCCCCCGGGGAGGCGCAAAGCAACATTAAGGGGGGCGCGAGAGCTCCGAAATATTAATACAACAACAGAAATACAAATTACAAAAAATCAGTTTAAATAAAAAAAGAATATTTATATATGGAAACGTCGTCTGCAAGCTTAAACACCAAATTGTTTTCTCATTTCCGAAATTGACTTTATTAATAGAGAAGAGATTACAACCTATATTATACCTCATCTAGAAAGTCTCTGCGATAAATTCCAACAATATTTTCCTAATTTACAGGACAATGATGAATATAAATTTGCCTAGAATCCTTTTAATTTTGATATAAACATCCTTCCAGAAGAAACATAAAAAACAAGCAATCGACTGAAAACACGACTCAGTGGCAAAAATGACTTTAAAAATTTCGTGATTACTACATTTTAAATAAAATATCTTCCAATCTATCCTTCAATCGCGGAAATGGCTTTAAAATTTTACATATCATTCTCGACAACCTAATTATGTGAAAAAGGAGTTTCTATTTTAATGGAAATTAAAACAAAAAAACGGAGACAGCTTGATGTTGCAAGTGACCTACGTTGCACACTTTCAAAGATAAAACCAAGTACGAAACGATATTTCGAAAAGTGAATAGTTAATTTTGTGTATGAAATAAGAATATTTGGGGTAAATTTTTAAGGTATACGAAACAATCGTAACGAATACCAGTTCTCATTTCCATCTATATTACTAGAAAGAGCGCAGAAATCCTTATCAGTATATTAAAAAAAAAAAAAATTAAAAATTTTAAGTTGTCTTACTATTATCCTGGAGCGACTGTATCTATTTTGGTTAAAAATCTCTTTAAGTAGAACATCGTTTTACCCACGGTGCACTAGCCTTTCTAGTTACGACCTTGCATTATTACTGCAAGGCCGTTCTACCAGATTTATCCATTTCAGCCACGAGATTGGAACGCCGTTTACTCTATTATGTTTATATTTTTGTTGCTAGAACCTAGACTACTTTGACTTTTGCATGGTACCTACCTATTGGCTTATGGGATACCCGAGGTACTACCTATTACCCAGACTTAGTACCGGTTGATATTTTGCACGGACGACAGCGCGCGGACGTCTATAATAAATTCCAATGTTTTTTTGGATGTTTTAGCGAGGTTCTCGGTTCTAGTTTATATATGGAATGTTTTAACAGTTGTTTTGATCTCTATATAGCATAAGTTTGGTGGACTATAAAAGTAATAAAAATTTGGTTGGCATTTTAAAATTAATAATGGTTTTTTTGGGAACTGTGCTGGAATATGATAGCGGGTAGGTTGAAAAAATTAAACAGTTCTTTTTTACTTTACAAAAAGAATTTGCTCAACACTTAAAAAAAGAATATTTTATAAACTCTACAATAAAAAAAGAAGCAAGAAAAAAAAACAAAAAAATCCACGTGGTGTTTATATACAGGGTGGACCAACGAAAACTTTACGACCCGAGTTTTCGGCTTTAAGATGAAATTCTGGAGAAATGTTCAGACCCGTAGATTTCTGATTTAAGGGAAAACAAGTTGGCTGCTACTTTCATCTTCGTAACTTCAACCCCTACAGAGGGATGCACAACCCTCTGATATTGAATAGCGTCGAGGGATGTCCAGATGCTCATTTTCGACTACTATCTGACCCTAAAATTTTTAGAATTTTTTTTTCTTGAATAGTGAACGTGTTCTAAAATGAATCAACCTTAGTGATTCTTATAATAATAGTAATAATAATAATAATATTGCTTTATTGTCATATAGGATTATCCATCTTTTCGACAATGCAGATTAAAATAAAACTGTGATAATAACAAAGAGTAAATATGTTTTATAGTTTTGTGGCGGATTCATCTTTCAGTTTGTTTTATTGGGTTACTCGCCTTTCTACTTTTTGGATAATGGGACCCTCTTGGTACGGGTCCGGGGTATACGGGCTGACCCTGTCCAGCCCTATTGACCCCTATGAACTTGCAGATCGCCTGCAACAAAAAAGAAGAAAACCCCCCAAAAAACCCAAAAAAAATCACAAATATCAGTCTACGTTGTCAAGACAGAAAATTAAAACAAAAAATTAAACTAAATTTTAAGAAATTTTTGGTCTAAAAACTTGGCAATTCTGATAGCTTTTTTTACTTTTAATGACGTTTTGTCATAACTGACACTAGGTTATTGGACTGGTGTATGTATAGTATTCAAAAAAAGACCAGAAAGGTGGGTGGTATCGTGTGTTAATTGATTTTAAGTTTATCTGAATTTACTTCAGCATCAATCATAGGTAACCATGTATTATTTAAATTAAGAGATATTGATGCTACACATCTGTCTTTATTTAATAAAATAACTGCAGTTTCCTTTATTTAACGTTTTTTTGAACAAGTTTTCTTTGCTAAAATGCTAGAAGCATTCCAGTTTATTATGTGGTTATTATCAAATGCGTGTTGACAGATTTTTGATTTGTGAAATTCTGTGTTTCTAATATATGTTCTATATTCTTTTACGCGTTTGGCTAATGGTCTGGAAGTTTCACCTATAAAAAATTTATTACATTCACAAGGGATCTTATAAATAACATTCTTTGTGTTTTCGTTTATATTGTATGGTTTTGTTTTTGTTACTTGAGATCTAATGGTGTTTTGTGCTTTAAAGATAGTGCGAATATTAAATTTATTACCTATTCGTTGAATTTTATTTGATAAGCCAGGATTAGATTTGTAATGGGTCTATTTTGATTTTGTCTTAAATTTGGTTGTTCAAATTTTAGAAAACATTTGTTTATAAAATCAAGAGGATAATTATTTTGAACTAAAATATCTTTTAAAAAATATTTTTCATTTTCTTTGTTTTGATCAGAACAAATTATTTTATTTCTATCAAAAAGACTTTTTACAACTCCTTTTTTTGCCATAATTGTGTGATTAGAGTTAAAATTTCTGTTTGTATGTGTAGGTTTTTTGTAAATTTTGGTGTTGAAATTATTTACATCTTTTTTTATTAGAATATCAAGAAAAGGAAGTTGTGAGTTTTGTTCTTTTTCTAAAGTTAAATGAATAGTGGGTTCTTGTGTATTAGTGTGTTAAAAAATTATTTAGACAATTTTCGTCATGTTGATATGGATGTAACGTGTTTGTGCCACTTGAGGTTAGTCTCAAAAGTAACGCCGACAAGATTAAACGACTCTTTGTGCTGCAGAACTTGGCCGCTCATATGTAACGGACGAGCATTGGCAGACTTTTTCCGCGACAGCGAACATGACTGAACAAGATTTTTGGCGCCCCAATCCAAGATAAGTTTGAGGTCTTGTGAAACAGATATCTGCATTGACCTACGCTTGTTTTCCAAATCAGAATTAAATGGTGGCTTAAGAAATTGAATACTAGAGTGGAGGGTACTATTGTTAGCAAAACTATCAATGGGATTGATTGTGGAATAGAGAAGATCGCTAATGTGTAGAAGAAACAGTGTGGGTGCCAGCACTGAGTCCTGGGGCACAACAGCATTAATTTGGTAGAAGTTGGAAGAATAACCATCTACAGTAACTGATATACGTAGATTAGAAAGGAAACTGGAGAGCCAAGAGCAAAGCTTAGTTGGAAGACCGTAAGAAGGAAGTTTGTTAAGAAGCCCGTCATGCCAGACCTGAGCAAAAGCTTTGGATATGTCAAGAGCAACGATCAGGGATTCACTGATTATGAAAACATTGTAGTCTTAATCTTTGCTAAAAAAATATTTTTATTTAACACTTAAAAGAAACATTTCTTTTTTAGGATAATTTGCAATACCCTGTGGGGTACAAATGCAATTCTAATCTATCTCAGCTGATGAGATATTTTAATATTAGTTTTATGTATTCTGGATATTTAAGTTAAAAGTTTAAAGCATACAAAAAGCTTTTAAGAGTATACAAAAAATAATTTAGAATTTTACCAAGAGCCTATTCTGTAACTTAAAAAAATGAAAAGACGCTCTGCATATTAATATGATGCTTCCAGAAAGCCATTAGAAAGAAAACATTACACGCCGAATGCGCGCTCCCTTTGTAGCGTTAAGTCACAAATGGCATAATTTTCTTAAAAGCATTGCAAGAATAATGGATTATTACTATCTGGGGCCTTTCCAAAGCACTTTTTGAAATATCTACTATTAGTACAGGAAATGAAGCATTTTAGCTCGGAATTTTTTTGTCCTGCATGAATTTACCTAAAATTTTCATAGGAGGTAGGGAATAGCCCAAAGATCAAAGTTTATATCATGCCGAGGAGTGTTTTTATCCTGGAAGTGGTTGCCAACCCATCTTGGGGGTGAAAATTTTTTATTACATTTTAACTACAGAAATCGATGAAGAAAGTAATTTTAAGTAAACAATGTTTTATACATTTGTTTTTTCGTTAAACTAATATTTTTTGAGTTATTCGCGATTGAAAGTTTTTCGACGAAAAAATCGACATTTTTAATAATAATAACTCTTAAAATATGCTTTTTTTAAAAAAACTGTAAATAGCAAAATTGTAGCTTATAAAAAAAACTAAAAAAAATATTTTTAAATAATTTCATTACAACCAATACTGACCGAGCTACAGCTTGTTAATGGTTAGCTTTTGTTTGTCAAATGCTAAATTTGAAAGATTCAAAGTCGAACAGCGGGAAAACTTTGCATTTTTTTAACGAAATTACATTAAGTATGGGAAAATTTTTTACTGACAGTCGAAACAAAATCATTTTGATGTAGAAAAGTTCTGCTTATTTAAAAACTAAAAATCCCTACGCAAAAAGTTTAAAAATACCAGCAGTATACAGAGTAGCGACAAAAACGTAAAATTTATTCAAGACTAAAGTACCCTTGTTTTGCAATATTCAAAGAAAAGTTATTTAAAGGAATTATTTAGAGGAATTTTTATATCTAATTACGAAATCACAGCCACCTATGAAAAAAAGGGTATTTTTTATTTTACATTAAAAAATTTTGTCAAAAATTAACAAAAGTAATTATCGGACCTGAAGGTAACTATGCCAATAATAACTGACATAAACACTGACATTATTTCTAGTCAGAAGTACAGTTATAAATTCAGTTTATCCATTTATCATTTTGATTTATTATGCCTCCAAAATATAGAGTACTAATTAGTGATAAAAGGAAAGAAACTTTTTAACTTATTTCTTGTCTATTTCTATCTCTATTGAATTACAGAGTTTGCCTAGAGGTATAAATAATTCTGTCCCCGCTTCAAAAGGTTACTGATTTTAAACAGTATAAAAAACAGACATAAAAACAATCATTAAAACCGAAGTTGTTCTTGAGGACTTCCGAAAATTGCCTGTTTTACGTATTCATTAACTTGACTTAAAAGAAGTTACTTGTCAACCAGGAAAGATCGTGTCTCTGTCCCTAAATTGCCACTTCTGCAATTTTACCGCAGTATATTATATTCTTTTTGTTACTTGGCTTAACCGACAACCGACAAGTAAATTTATTTTATCCCAAAACTGACAAACCTTCGTCAAACAAACAATTTCTTGTCGCACATTGTTTATAGTACTTTATTATCAAGGATATTAAAGGATTTATTTGACGTATAATGCTTTATTGCACATTAAAGATCTCTTTATAAATATTATGGCCTTCCTATTACAATTTTGGATAATTAGTAAGACATTATGATTAATTAACGGCTGACTTTAAAGCTAAAGTTTTGGCTATTAAGTCACAATCATATCGTTTAACCGAGATAAATTAATTTTGCCTGCAAGATGTGTCATTTTGTAAAATTACCTAATCACACGATCAGATTGGCGCACAATCCAAATTCCGGCTCAACGCACGCAGTGGGTATATTACACAAAATAATTCAACGTGTTGCCACCTATAGTACCTTTTTTATCTTTTCATAAAAAAGTATCAGATTTGGTATGTGAATTTACCTTAGTATTTTATTATCACCGGCACACAAGAAAAAGTAGTGGTCTGTACTTTTAACCAGACCCATCTATTTATATGTATTTTAATGCGCTGAATTTAAATCTGAGGTCCGTTTGGCACATATATTCAAATATATATATATATATATATATATAAAAATATATATATATATATATATATATATATATATATATATATATATACATAT
This sequence comes from Listronotus oregonensis, assembly GCA_019359885.1. NCBI lineage: Eukaryota > Metazoa > Arthropoda > Insecta > Coleoptera > Curculionidae > Listronotus > Listronotus oregonensis. Next base: position 24,254 of record JAHBCN010007112.1, on the reverse strand, counting down.
GGATTCCGTCACAGTAGATCCACAGCTGATCTTCTTTCCTTTGTCTCACACAACTGGAACAAGTCCCTTGAGTTTCTTGGTGAATCCCAGATCGTTGCTCTTGACATATCCAAAGCTTTCGATCAGGTCTGGCATGATGGGCTTCTTAACAAACTTCCTTCTTACGGTCTTCCACCTAAGCTTTGCTCTTGGCTTTCCAGTTTCCTTTCTAATCGACGTATATCAGTTAGTGTAGACGGTCATTCCTCCAGCTTCTACCAAACTAATGCTGGGTGCCCCAGGGCTCAGTGCTGGCACCCACGCTGTTTCTTCTACACATTAACGATCTTCTCTCTTCCACAATCAATCCCATTCATAGTTTTGCTGACGATAGTACCCTCCACTCTAGTATTCAATTTCCTAAGCCACCGTGTAATCCTGATTTCGAAAACAAGCGCAGGTCAATGCAGATATCCCTTTCACAAGACCTCAAACTTATCTTGGATTGGGGCGCCAAAAATCTTGTTCAGTTTAATGCCTCGAAAACACAGTCATGTTCGCTGTCGCGAAAAAAGTCTGCAAATGCTCATCCCTTACATATGAGCGGCCAAGTTCTGCAGAACAAAGAGTCGTTTAATCTTGTCGGCGTTACTTTTGAGAATAACCTCAACTGGCACAAACACATTTTATCCATAGCTTCGACACCCATCAAAAAATTTGTCAAATTTTGACTTTTCTGCCAATTTTTTGTAAATCGCTCTTTTTTACCTTGTTTTACTTTTAATTACTATAAATAAATCAAAAGGTATATTTCAGTATACTTATTTAAATATCTAAAATTTAATATTAAGTATAATAAAGTATTTTTTCAATATATTATTTTCTTATGATAAAAATATTTTTGTACATATAATCAAATTAATGTTTGCGAAAGAAAATTGCTATATAAAGGATTAATGAGCAAACAGCAAAGTTATTTATACGAAGTCACAGTTTCTAATTAAAGTTTTTCTTGCAGGTCTGGAAGTCTGGGCTCATCGCCGAGACCTTTCCTGCAGCCTAGCAACAACCCTTCCGATGAACAAATGAATAGCGACGTGGAGACACTTGAAGACGCTCGAAAATTAGTCCGGGATCTTAGGGCTAAAACCCGTCAACAAGCGCAGCATATTATGGCATGGAGAAGAGCATACAAGATGCAAGTAAGTTATTGAAACAATATCTATACTCTCTCTTTCTCCCCCCCTCTCTCTCTCTCTCTCGATCTCTTGAAAGTGGGAGATGTTAAATGGCAAAATTTGACTTTAAAAAAACCATATTTTATTCTCCTTATTAATGTTTCATCAATACATGCTAAAAATTTGAGGTATAGTCTGTCTCAAAGTATACCGTGTTAACTCTGGCCTTCATTTATGAATTATACCTCCGACAGCAATAAAACTGCGGATCGGTAGGTATTAAAGGACAGAACATTAGGGACGGACTTTAATAATATAAAGATTTATAATTTATTGTTTATTTAGGTAAGTATAATCTTAAAATTACATTAAGAAATTAAATATATGCAAAGTTTTAATAAATTTATAACTGCATTATCTATACATTTTAGTTTTTGAATTTGATGAAGCTGGTGCTTTGTGTAGCAGACGGCTGTGGTAGCTTGCGTTATCCATGACAATAACACTATTGTTTGAAATATTTTTTAAAAGATAATTTTAAAACCAGTTTTCAAAAAGTTCTGCACTTGTATCCTCATAATAATCCAAGCTTGAATCCTTAATATTCTTTGCAGACAATAGCAAGCAGTTTGGGACAAATCCGTCTACTGAACCAGCGTGTATTATGGTAATGCATTTTCCTTTATTTGAAGGTGCGTCTGACAGTTTTGACTGGAATCAACCCATCCTTTAGATACTGTGTCGTGTTATCGAACCATGTTTCATCAAGGTAAATTATGGATCTGTTTTCTAACCTACATCTTTTAATTTCTTAAAGGTAATTAAATTTCCAAGTGCGTAATCTGTGCGATTCCATTACTACTTGTCTTTTGTCTATTTTGCGGTATTTAAATCCCATTTTACAAACCACTCTATGGAGGGTGGCACGGCTAATGTTTATATTGGTTTCGTCTTCATCAAGCTTCTTTTTCAGTTTATCCAAGGAATAACTCCGCTTTCATAAAGATAATAAACTTTCCTTCTTATTAGGTCCTCATCACTATTCTCTATACGGTGAGATTGAAAATCCCTACGTTTTTTCTTTTGTTCAATTCTTCACTAATAATAATATCCCTTATCGATGATATTGGAGTTTTTGTAAGTAGGCAGGTTTCTTTTAAAGCTTCTTGTTTAATTAGACTTCTCCTGATTAAAGTTTCATACACATTTTTCACAACTTGTTTTGCATCTAATGACAAATAATTTCGACGCGACATAGTTATATTCTCGTAAAATAACTTTTTCGAAACGCACAGTAACAACGGTCATTCAACACTGCCACTAAAATATTAGCCAAAATATTTATATGCCTAATGGTTAATACTCAAGAAATACCTGGCCCACCCCTGCCCTCATGAACAAATAACTCAATAACAATAAGTAATAAAATCGTTAAAGGTTTATTGGGGTATGGTCCGTCAAAAGCCATAACGATATACTTTGAGACAGACTATATAAGATTATACATCTTTTCAAAAAAGTGGAATTAAATAAAACTATGATAATAACAAAGAATAATAATAAATAATATAGTATAAAGAGCAAAAAAGACGAAATAATAATATTATGAGGAAAAGAGACAATATAATGATTCTATGCAATAAAACTATTCTAAATTGTCTTTATGTGCGATTGATCATAAAGTGCTAGTTTTGGGTCCATGAAGTAGCACTTTATTGTACTAGTAAAATAAAGTCAATTTATTTTACTTTTAAAATAAGGTAACTGTTAAGTATTTACTCCATAACGGCGAACTTTTATACTTTGAAATATGATTTTGATCAGGCATACCCCATGTCTGATTTTATTAGTTACATCACAAAATGAAAAAACCGTAAGCTTTATCATTATCACGCCATATCGCTACGTTTGTTGATTTCATTAATTAGCTATGAAATTTGACATATCTGTCAAATAAATACATTTATTCTAAATTTAGTTACTAACTAATTTAGTTACAACTCTTTCGCAGCCATACACACGCCTATATTCCCTTTGAGCCTCTTTTTGATTATAAACATAAAATCTATAAATGTCTTTCCTTTCTTCAGAATAACCTATAGTTTAATAATACTTTGCCAAATAAACTATGTTAATAAGAAGAAACTCTTTTGAATATATGGATATGTCAAACTCCATGGCTATTTGATGAAATGAATAAACATAGCGACATAGCATGATAGTAATAATAATAAGGCTTATAGTTTTTTGCATTTTGCGATGTAACCATTAAAGTGAGACATAGGTATGCTACATAAAATATGTTTAAAATTTAAGGGAGAATGTAAATCTCAAATAAAAAAATTAAATTAATTTAAAAAAATCAACCTAATTAATTAAGTTAGGTAGTAGGACTACGTCCAGACTTTCTGAAACACACTGTATAGGTTGAATGAAGTTTTTTAAAAACATTATTTTTAACCACTAAACCTTTACACTAAACCTGTTTTTCCTAAACGTCAAATGTCAAATAAAAAAAGTTAATGGGGGGTTACATTTATAATCGGACACCCTGTACAAAAGATTTTAAAAATTTCTGGTCATAAACTTGTTCAAAAAGCAAGATTTATTGTTCTAGAAGCTATACATCTTAGATTAGATTAGATTAGATTATTTGAGCGGAGATGGCAAAAATGACCTCCACCACTGCAACCTTACCAGATTTATTGTGGTTTCTCCTATCGTTCTTTAGAGTACCTTGTCCAGGCCCGTCTTCTTAACTAGACTCCAGAGTCTTGACACTGGCCACTCCATATATCTCAGTAGGTCCGAGCTAAACTTGGCCGAGCAGGTCTTGATGAACTGCTTTGCCTGTCGTTGTCCTGGTGTTTGTATTCACCAGCTTTGATGATCGCGTTGTTAAATTTAGCAATGGACTTAGCAATTATTAAAAGTTAACAACGGTTTAGAATGTTTAACAAAACGTCATTGTCAGTGTTATTCAATGATTTTAGTGGGCAACCTGTCAATATCTGACATTTTGTTAAACGTTCTAAACCGTTGTTAACTTTTAACAATAAAATTGCTAAGTCCATTGCTAAATTTAACAACGCGATCATCACTCGGCCGTCTGTCTACCCAGCTTTTAATAGATGATTTAAGGAGGCCTGCCGAGATACCACAGAATGGCTCAGGGCCTATCATTTCCATGGCTGATCTTCTTTTGGCTAGGTCGTCGGCCTCTTCGTTACCTGGGTGGCCCTCGTGGCCTGGTACCCAGGCTACCGTAAGTTTGTTTGCCAAGCCGACTTTATCCAGGGCCTGTATACAGTCCCCCACTAGTTTGGAATTAACTTTTGGGGAACTGATGGCTTCAGGCTTGGCTGTCTGAGTAAATGACGATGTGTTTTCCTTTACTTTTTTTTCTTTAATCAGCACGGCACAATGCATTATTGCAGCGATTTCCGCTTGGAAAACCATGGCGTGCTGACCAAGACTTAAGGTTATCTTTTTCTGGGCTTGTCTCCATAGAGCTTACATCTTAAACAAAGCGTTAAACTTCTTTTTGCATTACTATATTCTCTACCCAAAACTTTCTTTCACGCTTTGCCCATGATCAAAACATCGGGGTTAAAAATAGAATAAAATGAAAATTTTAAAAATATATATAGAAATGGCACGTGACTGTTCAGACATAAAATTGCTCTCAATATACCACGAATAATCCCAATTTAATACCCGTGAGGGCACAGGACCGATATATGTAAACATTTTTCTGGAAAAGCAAATTTAATACAGAATTCTACATTAGCCTTTTCAAATATTCGGGTTGAATTCAAATTTATAAATTATAAACTATAGTCCAGGTAAATTTTAAAAATGCGTTTTTTATTCAAATAAATCACAAAACGTAATTTGTTACCTCCAAGCGGTGTTAAATTCAATTTCAACTTCTCAAGCCTCTCAATAAGCTTGATTTAAAAAACAAGCGTAGATCAATGCAGATATCTCTTTCACAAGACCTTAAACTTATCTTGGATTGGGGCGCCAAAAACCTTGTCCAGTTTATTGCCTCCAAAACACAATCAGATTCGCTGTTGCGAAATAGTTCTGCCAATACTCAGCCGTTACATATGAGCGGCCAAGTTCTGCAAAACAAAGAGTCATTTAATCTTGTCGGCATTACTTTTGGGAATAACCTTTACTGGCACAAACGCATTACAGCCTTGGCATCTTCAGAAAAGCTTGGCATCCTTTTTCGAATCAAAAAATATTTCTCTCTTTCAGTCTGTATACTTTGTATGTAACCCAAATTAGACCTTCTTTAGAATATTGTTTTTATGTCTGGGGAATGGCGTCTCCTACATTTCTTACCATTCTCGATTCCATTCAAAGCACAGCTGTTCGTTTTATTAATAATCCCACGCTTACAGAAAAGCTGGAGTGAAATGTAGGGAATCTCTCGATTTTTAATAGGTATTTTAACGGCTTCTACTCTGAGGAGTTAGCCAGTATAATTCCTTCTCTGGCAGCTCCCAACAAGGCAACACGTAGTGCAATTATTATGCATTCTTTTACAGTTTAACTAGAGAGACCCCGAACTTCCCAGTTTCTTTATTTCTTTATCTCTAGAATGCGAGACTATGGGACCTGCTTTTACAGAAGTTATCCCTTTTCCTCCAAGTATGGTGAATAAACTCCCACATACCATACTTCAGACACCCACGATACGTTAATACTTCATCGACTGTACGGGGACAAAAAAGTAATAATTTATTTTAACTACGATAATTAATTTTGTTTATACATATATAGTTTGCATTGTAACTTTTTTAATATTAAATTCGTAAACGTCTATTGCACAGTGGATCCAGTTGTAAAAAATGTTTTTCGGGACAAGAAATTATCATATCGGGATGATGTTTTTTTTCACAAAAGTTAACACAAGGTTAAATCTATTTTTGAAATATTATTATACTAAATGACATAGAAACCTGAACACCCAGTAAAAATGATTTTATTTCAGTAATATTTTACACAAATATCGGGATGGTCGTGGTAAGCAAATGATTAAAATTTTAATCCAATTTATTAAAGTTATTATTCGATTTGTTTAATAATGTGTTAATGCGCCATGGTGTCTTACAGATTTATTATTGCATCTAGGAGTACTTTTAATTAGGTGATCAATATCCTTTTGGGGTATCTTATTCCAGGCCACCTTAATCTCGTATCGAAGCGCAACCAGAGTTTGAGGTGGCTGTTGTAAATTGTTTAGTCTTCTACCGATCAAGTTCCACACGTGTTCAATGGGGGACAAATGGGAAGACCGTGGTGGCCAATGCAGCAAATTAATTTCGACATGTTCAAAGTAGTCCAACGTTACTCTTGCTATATGTGGTCGAGCATTATCCTGTTGGAAAGTTGAGTTTTGGAAAGTCCTAAGATATGGAATTAAATGTGGCTCCACTATTTCTTCAAAGTAACGCTGAGCGGTCATGCTGCATCTAATGAACACTAAAGGAGACCTAGAGCCGTAAGCAATAGCCCCCACACTATAATCCCAACAGTACGATGAATCTGCTTCTTAACAACAAATTGAGGATCACGGCGTTCTTCACGTCGCCTTCTTACTCGGGCCTGACTATCGTGCATGAGGGGATCCAAAATCGGGATTTGTCGCTAAGGACCACTATGTTTCATTCCTGGTCCCACGCTGGTCGTTCTCTACTCCACTAAAGTCGATTGTTTCGATGCTCTTGCGTTAAAGGTAAGACCCAGTGAGAACGAGATAAAAAAAGAGCAAAACTTCTTTTTCGACGATAAACTGTTGGCATTCGAATTCGCCTACTATGTTCTGTAAACCAGTGGTTTGCAATTGCCCTGGTTGTAGAGAAACGATCTCGTAAAGCTAGCAATCTTAGGCGGCGGTCTTGAAGAGGTGTTGTTCTGCAAACTCGTTCTGTGCCCCTGGCTCTTTATGTTCGGCCTTTTTGAAGCCATGCCTGACAACATCTCACCACAGTATCTAAACTTTTTTGCAGTCTAGCACCAATATTCCGGTTTAAAAGTCCAGCCTCCCTTAATCCAACTATTCGTCCCCGTTCAAACTCGTTTAATTGGCGATAATTTGCATTTCTTCTCACTCTGGGCATTATTAACACTTGCAAACAACGTTTACTAAGACGGTCATTGACAATCCTGATCATACTAATCTTTAATATTTTATTTATATATTTGCTTTTTAGCAAAATTTAAACAAGAGATATTTACAAAAATTAAAAAGTTATTATTGTAGATAATGAATTTATGGATGGTTCATTTTCCATCTTTTATAACCAGCTCCAAAGTTCTAGTTCTAGTTCTAGTCTACGTTACTACGTTCAAAAAAACATGATGCGCCCAATTTAATTGCCTTGATTCGCGAGGATGATGTGCGCATCAGAACCCGAAGGAAGATTCGCGCTGTGTAATACTGCCTTTAAAACGCCTTTAGAGACTTGAAGGTATGTAGAAAAAATTAAAGCTATTTGCACGTCGGTTAAAAAAATGTTTATAATATAACCGTTTCCATAAATGTGCTTGTTTAACAAGAACTTATTTTTAATTATTTACTTAACAAGCAGTATCAGAAACGTGACAAATAAGATAACGGAAAAACTTAAGAATGAATCAGACTAATTATTTATAAAAAAGTAATTATTCTGATATAGTTACTTTTTGCTCACGCCCTCGTGTTACTATTCCGTGTTTACCTACATATCGTAATTATTATATTAACATACACGTTTTGTATTAAACATATTTTAAAATGCTGTTTTTTTTTGTAATGAAAAAGTATGTTCAAGGTTGGCTAACATCTAACAAATGTGAAGGGTAAGATGCAACTTAACTAACATTTATAGCAGTTAGATTCTGTTTTGCATTTTTAAAAATTTTGGCGACCCCTGATATTTTTTTGGATCTACTGTAACGTGATAAATTTAGATCAAGGAAGTTTAAAGGTGTATGGAAGGCCAATGCTGTAGAACAAAATTGTCCTGGCGTGCAGGGCAGCGGGAATAGGGGAAGCGGCCCCGGACAATAAATAGTAGGTCAGGTCCGGACGTCCATAATTCTTTGTAACCATATATAAAGTTGACATCATCAAAGGTCAAATTCTGACTAATTATACGTTAACTTTTTTTTGCACAAAATTGTTTTTTTTTTTTTTTTTTATCTTTATGACAACTAGAAGATTATTATATATGTCATATTATATCCTACGGATTATATATACACTATATAAACCTATTAAAGTACGATAGTGTGGGTTTTTCAGTGTTTAACATTCTTCCCCAGTTTTCGTCAACGTTGTCAAAGACACTCAAACATTTCAAATGTTCATTTCCACACCTTTTAGACAAAGAGTACCACCACGGACGTTATTTTAAATAGCACTACCTAAGATATGTCTCCGGCGGCTTGGCCATTCGAACCATGGGGCGACAGCCAAGGCTCTGACCACTACGCTACCGGTACGATGTTAGTTAATAAACGAAACTATTATAGGATATTTAAAAATTTTGTAATATTGGATTTTATATCATCAGATTTAACCTGGAAAGAACTGATAGCGCCACTTCACAGCCTTCTATTTAAATGGTTGATATTTTTGGGAGTTTTTTATTTTTATAAAAAATCTTGATAAAATAATTGATAACACGATTTTTTAAAGTAAATTTCAAACATTGTATGATAGTTTCATGTACCCATCACTATGAGGTTAAGTGGTGGAAGGTCTAAGAGACATTCCATGGCTGCTGTTGGGGTTGTTTTAATTGCTCCTGTTATAGCTAAGCAAGCAAGTCTCTGTACCTTGGCCACTTCTGTAACAGCAGTTCTTTGTCGCAATTTTGTCCATTATACCATTGATGCGATCTATAACTACATTTGGTCCTAATAATAAAGTTGGTTTTTCCGAAATTAACAGAAAAGATGTCACAATTAGGGAAAAACCTATTGTAATTATTAACCAAACGGTCAACAAAAGCATTACAGCCATAGTTAGTTCTGTGATAACGTTCGTAAAATAACTGTGCTTGCCTTGTGCGTCTTATAGGAATTAAAAACGTAATTAAATTTAAAAGACTAGTCCAGTCAATTCCTCCATTAAGAAGTTTGTAGAGAAACAGTAAATATGCGTTTCTACGACGACATTCGAGGCTTTTGGCACCACAAAGCAAAAGCCTAGTATCGTATGCGATGTTACTGTAACGGAAGTGAAATTTCTACAGAAGATATTTAAGAAATTTACTTTGAACCTTTTCAAGTCTCTGAACATGACAAGCGTAACGCGGCGACCAAATCACAGAACAGTACTCTTAACAAACTTCAAACAAGTGAATTATATAAATAAGTAATTGCTTTAGTGTCACTAATATGTCTTAAGTTTCTTTTAATGAAACCCAGCATTCTAAAACCCTTCAGAACGATGTTATCAATGTGCAAATTAAATGTAAGGTCTGTGTCGAATATTATTCCAAGATTATTAATAGATGATAGATTTTCAATGTTTGTATTACCAATGGTGTAAGCATTGATCGAGGGATTACTACGCTTGTGGAAACTAATTGATTTACATTTAGCGATATTAACTGACAAGAAGTTAGATTCGCACCAACATACAAATCTGTCGAAATCATACTGCAAACCATCCGAACCAGTGCTAACAGTGTTGAAGAGTTTGAGGTCATCGGCGTATAAAGGTTTGTTCCAACACATCAAAAAACCGTCACCGAACGATCACGCTCATGCGCAGTGATTAAATTGGGACGCATTTTAATCACTGCGCCTGAGCGTGATCGTTCGGTGACGGTTTTTGAACGGTTTCTGGCGCTGTTGGAACAAACCTTAAGAGGCACTGGGATGTCGTAAAACATGAAAGGACATCATTAATAAATAATAAAAATAGCACAGGACCTATGTGCGAACCCTGGGGAACGCCAGACGTCACAAATATGTCACGAGAGACCGAACCACAAACAGTAACTCGCTGACGACGCCGAGTTAGGTAAGACTCAATTTATTTAATGTAACTACCAGAGATACCAATTTTCGACAATTTCGGCATTTTTGGATATTTCCAAGGATGCTAATTTATCGTAAATTTCATCAGTGGTAAAAGTATGTGAAGAAAGCGCAGTGGAAAATTCTACTGGGCTAATATTTGTCAAATCTACATTTTCGTGGTTTAAATAACAGGACTGAAAGTGTGGGGCAAACGCGTCAGCAATATCATTTGTATTAAGGAGAGGTTGATTATTGTACTGCATTATGCTGGGTAGACTTGAGACACCGGTCAATAAAAGTGACAAAAACGGGACACCCTGTAAAACCTAATCGATCTTTGACAAAAGATGTTAGTTTTTGTAGCATTTGCTTAATTGGCTTTTTTTTTGTTTTAGGAACTTTTTATCAACAGACTTCAACGAGAAAAATGTGATCAGCTTAAAGCCATAAGTTCCAAACTGCTGCTTTTCGAATCCCGGTTAATTCGCAAGCAAAAAGACATAGCTGCCATGTTAAACGTCAGGGAAAATATAATTTGCAAACAACAACGGTAAGAAAGTGTTAATATGATACCTAATCTACCAATAATATGTTAGTAAAGAAAAATCCTCTGTTATGTGGTGTTTTCAACACTTTCACAGTCTTTTTGTTGTAGTATCCATAAGCGCCCGCAAAAGGAAGGGGCAGTTAGGCCGTGGCCTTCAAGCTTCTGAACCCCATAATAAAAAAAACTTTAAAAAACAAAAATTTCAACTAGAGTTAACTATTAATGGGGTCCAGAGACTTGCAATGATTTGGTTTTATTTTTTTTTCTCGAGAACAAAGCATGATAGGAAAAAATATCAGTAAACAAAAAAGTTGTATTTTTAGTTTCTTAATCAGGGGGCTAATGGGGCGATCGCTCTTCCCCTCCCGACAGCCAAAAAAAAAGGGAAAAATAAAAAAAAAACAAGTTAAAAATGGAAGAACGTAACTGTTGTTAAATTACTTAGTTAGTTATTAATTAAAAACTTTTTATGTTGCCTATTGCATTAGGTTAGGCATTAGTTATTTGTAAAAAGTAATGTGGTCGCTATAATACGTAGACCTACCGTAATTTGCAACTTACAAGTTACAAGAAGCCCGACGGGTGGCTAACCTGGACAGAAGACCGCCGGGCCCCGGACCACCTCTATGTTGGGGGTATTCCAATACGAATACTCCCCAAACCCCCCGGTTATTCTGTCTAAGACCGCCCCCGCCCCTGTAAGGATTTTTGTATGTTGTTAAGGTCCTATATCTTTTCTCGAAAACTATAAGTTATAACGCAAAAAGTTTTTTATAAAACTTGTTTGCAGTAAAGATATCTTTAATAATATAGTATTTTCAGATTTTTAATATTTTTAAGTATAGGGTGGCGACACAAAGTTCTTTTTTTTTTTAATGATACACCCTCTATTTTCTTACAGACAGTCCTGTTATAGACAAATTCAACGATATATAAAACCATGGGTCTCTGATGCACCTTTTTGAACTTATTGTCAAAATGAAATATATGTATAAACAAGATGACTAGGATTGACATTGATTTTTTATTTTTTTTATACGACGCACACAAGCGAAATTCGGGGAAAATCCGGCCATAAATCGGAAATACCAACTTCGCAATTCGCCTATTCTGATTTTAATTTCATTATCTAGTTACCTGGGTATAATAAACAATCACCCTTTTATTTTTAATCTTGTCACTTGCAGAAATATTTTAGTTGAAAGCTGATGTTCGTGGAGACTATTTCATTGTGATTCAAAAGCGCCTGTGAAAATTAGTAATTTATATTCAGTTTTTCGGCAAAGTGTGGGTGAAAATTTTGTAAAGTAACTATGGAGCCTATTGCTGGTGGTAAGTAGAATATTAAAAATAATATTTATTTAAAATATTTCTTTACGTTTTTTTATACTGGTGTTCTGAAAAGTTAACAATTATTTTTTTTTTAATTTCAATTTTTCACTTTTTGCTAAAGTAAAAGTATGATTTCCCGTAATTTCCCGCATTTAAATTAGCTTTAAATTATTGTTTAATAAGTCCTTTGTAAGATCCCATCTTAAGTTGCTGCGATAATTTGCGATCTTGACGAGAAAATATTTTTAAAGATTTATGGTCTGGGTCCAAATTCGTATAAAATGTAGGTCCCAAACGCAACAAATAATTTTCTCCTACTAACGTAAAGAATAAATCAATTTTTATAAAATAAAACATTATTTTATAGAAAATTAAATAGAGAAATAAAAAAATTGCCATATGGGTTTAAAATTCAATATGGCGACAAATTTTAAATGGCGAAATCTTATTAAAATATATTGTTTTAATTACATTGAACTAAGAATTTAAGAAACAGTTTTAACAATCATTCTGTAGTTTCAAAATATAAATTATAATCCAAACAGCTATTGATAATGTAGTTTTTAGAATTAACATTCAATTCTTCAAGCTACGGTCTCAATTTTGGAAGATTTTTCTAATGTAATTTGAAGTACCATTGATTGCAAAGTATAATCTGTACAAATATTATAAAGAGAAAGATTTGATTGTTTGTTTGAATTGAATAGGCTCCGAAACTACTGGATCGATTTAAAAAATTCTTTTACCATTAGAATCCTACATTATCCCCGATGAACATAGGCTATTGCTAGTAATAAAATAATTAACAAAATTACAACTTATTTTTTCAGGGTCTGCAACAAAATCTGCTTTGTTTAAAAGAAGCCAACTTGTCAATTGGTTAAGAATTTGTCAGTCCAAGGAAAGAATGGAGCAGTGTCGTTATTTGGCAGAAAAAGTGACCTCTACCATGCGAGTTGAACGCTTGTCAGAAGAGTCTTCAAAAGTCTTATATAAATTCATCGAGAAATATGACACAAAATGGTCAACAGCATCAAGAAATAAAACTGCATTTGAAAATAAAAATCGAGATTGGTTAAATATTGAGTTGGAGTTTTCTTCGTCAATGAATGAAGCTCAACCAGCCGAAATGCAGGATACAACTTCATCGAGTAGAGGGAGGCCATTCACTGGATTTTTAGATTTGAGTGAACGATCAAAAAGAAGAAGAACTGAACCGTTGCGAGCAGATCGAAGCCCGGAAGAACTAACATTTGCTGCTCAAATGAAGTTTAGGTCCGAAGGTAAACTGGATGAAGCAGATGTGTTAAATAATGTTGCATTCTCAACACCAACCCGTGCATCAAAATATAAAAAATCTCTTCAAAAAGAATGTGAAATACCATTTGCAGCGGACGAAGCCTTATCGCTTTTTGTAGAGGCTAAATTGTCATTTTGGATTTTATTTCAAAAATTTTCAGTCAAAAAGCGTTTATTTCAGCGCAGATTGAAGTCGGATTGAGGCACTCAACAGTGACAAAGGCAAGTCAATTTGGAAAAAATGCAGGATTAACTATCTCAATCCTACAATTCTGTTAAAATGGTTTACCTCTCCTCTCTCTCTCTGTTAAGTGCCTCAATCCAACTTCAATTCGAGCCGAAATAAACGCTCTTATTATGAATTTTAAACTCTTAACTGCTTAAATTGTTAAAATAATAACAGTCTAATAATAATAGTAACATTTTTCATAGAGTTTTATTTTTTTAAGGAAATAGGTACTTACACAGCGCTTATGTAATGCAATAAATGAACCCAAGGGGAGGGGGGCTTTAAAAAATGTTTAAATGAACGTGTTATCTTAGTTTTAACATTTTCTTACGATTAAACATGTTTGTGATTCATATCAGCACTACTACTATTTATGGCCGGCTTTTCCCCGATTTTCGCCTGTGTGCGACGGTGCATTTAATCAAGTCAATATTCAAATCTAAAAGTCTGTAAGAAACTACGCAGGGTTGCCAAGGTTTGTAAACTGTAACTTTTCGCGTTTAAATGAAACACCCTGTATATTATTGTATTGAATTAAATGAAATAAAATAGTATGGGTACCTGACTTGACATTTTGGCTTAATTGGTAAATTCAAAAATTGGATATAGAGGAGGTTATGAAAATGTGAATAAACTAACTATCAACGTGTTGGGCACTTAAGAAAATGCCGCTCTATTACCGATTTGAACTACTTCACACCTTTTAAAAATCCTAGGTAAATTCAGGGGTCTTTAAAAGCATCGAACGTCCTCCCAAGTTTCACCCCTTATCATTATAACGATATATTTTTTTTATATTTGTACCACTTTACACCTTTCAAAAATACTGCGCGAAATTTGGGAGGCTATTTGTATTAGGTATCATAAAAATTCCCGTAAAAATTAAAAGGATTGGACGCTTACCCAAGACTGACCAAAAATTATTATTACGATATTTTTGGGATTTTTTTTTTATTTGGACCACTTCGCCGCCTCAAAAAATTTGCCGCCCTGGGCAGTAGCCCCGAATGTCCCTAATGTCAATCCGCTGCTGCATATTAAAAACCAAATATCAAGCTTAGCACAATTTTGCCAAATTTCTGACTTAAATTTTTATGTCTAAAAGTTTATGTAAATGACAACAAAAAATTAAAACATATTACGAATGTAAGTAATGCATTTTACTTACAAGTAAAACTACTTAAATTAAATTACCAATATGTCCATCGTTTTAAAGAATAGATGTAGTACATGCTATTTATAAATGGTTTATGCCATTTGCGACCTAATTAATTTTAAGTTATTAGTGGAGTAAAATTTGGAAGAAAAGTCGCTTAGTTATCGAGAAAAAAAAAACCGGCGTAGAACCAAACCAGACTTAGTGGGATTCTTTAATAAGGTAATCGTGTACACGAAATCACTTTTTACGACATTTTTTAGTGGTCGAGAGCTTTTTTATTTCGAAAAAACCCAAAAAAAATCGGTTTTCAATAAAACACGTATTTTAACTTCTCCACTGCTCTATCTTTAATAATATTCATGCTATCAAGTTAATTTTTTTTAGATTAAAGTAGACACAATAGCGCTTCAAACAACGTCCCACTTGAAGCTGATATTTTTTTGTTAAATTTTTTAAATAGTACGAAACTCAAAATTTGTTATTTTTAGTAGCGTAATTTTAGGCAATTGAGAAAAGTTTATTATTGAAAATTTATACATACATGCTGCGTACAAATTGTAGTTAATGTTTAAAAAAGTTTTTAAAACAAAAATTTTTTAGATTCCTTTTATAGTATTGAGTCAGTAATATTTTTTTAACGGCCAAAGTTTTTTTGCGCGCTTGGGCTTAGCGAGCCGGGCGACTACAAAGATCTTACGGTCCGGTGGAAGTGTAGTAGGTAGTTAAAGTTGTATCAACAGGTTTAAACGCAGATCTATGGGCTGCTTAAGTTGTTTAGAAAAGAAAAATTTTAAATATCCAAAACAGGTGGGTAGATTTTAAACCCATATAAAAATATCAATCATTGTCATTAATTACCCACCCAAGTAAGTAGGTTTATTTAACTTTTTTTATTGGTTGCTGGTAAAGAAAACCACCCACGGGATTCGTTATTTTTTGATTATACATTCAAAACTTCATTATTTTTTAAACATTTTTAGCAACAAAAAATTGCGGATCCTTTGTGTCTTTTAATTAAATTTGAGAAATATAGTACATACATTAAATATAAACTAGGGCTTCGTTAAAGGTCTTTTTTAAACAATAATATATAATTCTTTTTTTCCATATAAAGAGATGATACGAAGCTATTCTTTGACATGTCTGAATGCTGCTTGAATAAGCAATGTTGCGAGACTTTTTGTAATAATTTGTTATTATTGAAGGTTGTTTTTTATATAAAAAAACTAACCAGAACTAACAAACAACAACTTTCAAACTATGATCTAGTTCTGGTTAGTTCCGGTTAGGTTTTCCTCGTTAAATTGTAAATTTTTTTATTATAAATGCGCCGTTCTGGTCGGTCATGATTAGTGCTGGTTAGTTAAAGCGGCTTTTTATTTTCCGTAATTATATTTGTAACTGGCTTGAAATTCAAATATTTTTGATTTAATGAAAATTATCCTTATGGTAACGGCAAAGTTTTTTATTATAAATTAATAATATTTCCGTTTAGCAACACTGTAAACGTCTTGAAGCGATGCATGGATTTATTACATGTAAGTCGTAAACAGTTAAAATAAAATGTCAAATAATGACCAATTTATAGAATTTTTATTGCGCTTTTCTTGGTGAAAACTACATCATCCGCATTTTTTGCCTTAAATAATAATACTTAAAGAATATTTTATATTGAAATTTAAAAATCGTCCAATTCCGTGGGTGATTTTTTTACAGACCCAAAATGTAATATGTAAGTAGTTATTTAGGCGCTTCATTAGTAGCATATTACGTAAATTTAATCCATTTCTTGCCTTAAAATATTTAATAATGATATTGCAGGAACGAAATTTACACTCCTTACAACATTTTAGTTCTTCTTTCACACAAGTACATGTTGGAAATTCAATTTTGGTTGACATAAAGCCATTGCACTACGTATTATGGCAGCAGCTCTTAATAAAGTTTAAATTTTGGACATTTCTTTGGGAAGTAAAAGATCTATCTGAACATCACTACCAATACTCGCAGAAAAGGTAGATATTGTCGAACTATTTTCGTGTAGGTTCGGAAACCGTTTTCCTATTTTTGTGCGATTTTATGTTTCTTTCAGAGATGTAGTGGCTGTAACATAATTTATATTTCTCATCAAACGCAAATAAATCTTTATAGCCAGTAATTTAGATATCATATTAATGTCGTTTCTATTCCTGGCAGCTTTATTACTTTTTTGATAGGTAGCTTTTCTACTACCTAAAAGATTCAGTACTATGTAAAAAATAAATACCCTAAACAGGATTTATAAGGATAAAATTGAAATTCGTACTTTGTTTCAGTACAAAATATAAATCCAATATAAAGGTACCAACTATACTATGAAGGTACCTAATAAAAAATTTAAATTACTTGTTTAAACAGATATTTTATATAACTTTTCTTCTTTTTTTTTTTTACTATTGCTGCAAAAAAAAAATTTTTCTTTTTAAAAATATCGCATTTAAGTTTTGTGTCACAATAATTTGAAGGGCCGGCGCGGGCGCCCTGTCTGATTGCAAATTATGATAATAGTTTTGGGAAACTGTGTAAGTTTTACGACAGTCTTTATGATATTTTATTTTAATTTCGCCATTTAAAATATCATCTTTTTGACAGAATTTTTTTGCTAATTGTCCTGCCTTTTTTCAGCACTTAATAGTAATGATAACAACCCTTGTATTCAAAAGGGCAACGTTTCTCAACCTTTTTGGCCCGCGGACCCAAATATAGTTATTATTGTTTTTTTTAATAAGTAATTTTTTTTGGGATCGAAAAATTTTCCGCGGACTAGTAAAATTTCTCCCGGACCACTTGTGCCATGGTGGTCGCCCCCCCAGCGGTTGAGAATTAATAGCTGTTCCAGGTCTTTTTTAAAACAGATTTGTATCCATCATACACAATTTTCTTACAAATAATTCGCATCATTGTTTTTTAAAAATTTTTAAAAACACTCTAAATTTCGACAACCAAACCCCTACTAATGTATTTCTTAACTACGCACGCTATCCGCATGCGGGGCTATTGGGTCCCCATAATACTTTTTTTCGCCTGAAAAAAAATCGCTGTTGCCAAACGATACGCTCTAGGGAAAAAAAAATTTTTTTCAAAAACTTTTGTTTTTTTTGGGATATTTTCTTCGCTGCATGTATGAAAATATTTTCAAAAAAAAAAAAAAAGTTTATCGATTGGTGAACATTTCAATACCAAAATATTTATTTTTAGTTTATATGTTTTTGAGGTATGAAAGTGCGAATTGTGCCCAAACTGTTTAAAAGGGTTTAAAAAGGGTTACAGTGGGGGTTTAATTTAAAAAAAAATTTTGGTATCTTTGATAGTTTTAAAGTTATGGCGGTGGAAAAAAAAAAAAATCAATTTTTTTAAGTTAAAAAAAATCACTTTTTATTAATTTAAAAAGTTCGAGACGACAAAAAAATGTCGTAAAATACGATTTCATGTGCCTGGTGACATACTCAAAAAACCTAACAGGTTTGATCTGGTTCTACCCCAAAAAAAAAAACGACACGATAGACTTACGGAATCGCTCCACCATATATGCATTAGGCGAACCTTAGCAACACTGCATAGTTTTTTACAAAATTTTATAAAAGTTTTTAAAAAAGTATGAAAAATAATTTGCGTAAAATTTTTTAATCAGCGTTGTAGTTATCTCAGATATATAGTTGCATCCATTCCGAAGATTAGCGTTAATAAGTTTAAAACGGGGCATAACAGATGAATAGTCTTCTATATCGTTAAATTTGTCTTTAAAAGATCTCTCAAAAAAAATGCAATAAAATTTAGGGTGTTTTATTAAAAAAAAAATTGTGTAGCACCCTGGGTATAAAAAAGCATCAAACCTGAAAATATTTAAAATTTTAAGATACTTTTACAAAAAAAAAAATAAGTTTTGTATAAAAAAAATTTTGGTAACTTATACCTAGTTTCTGAGAAAATGTATAGGCACATAATGATCCTCTAAGTTTATAGCCTGGCTCGCTAGCTCGCTCGACCATAAAACACTAACCCAATAAAGCCAAGCTTTATGTACTTATAATATAAATGACGTATCTGTTATTTTAGGTTAATAGAAACATTAACTAACAGACTTACCGACAACGGTTTAGAAATACCCCAAAACGAAATAACAGAAATAGAATATTGCTTACCAGATCTAGAATCGTTAAACGATTCTGACAGCGCAGTAGTAATGGAGGATGTTGAATATGACAGTGGGTATCACATACCTAAGTTTAGGTCAATAAGTGCGGATGGAGTTACTGTCATGAGATCTATTTCCGATGCCATTGATCCTAATTTAAAATACACAAGTAGAAGGAATAATGGGTTTTTAAGGAGGCCTGAGATACTTGAGACTGTTTATAGGTAAGTAAATTCTAAATAGATAGCTTTTATTTTTTTAACTCCAGCTTCTAAAGACACACCAATAGGTTCTGCGTTTTCTCGCAGAGGTATGTCAACTATGAAGTGCCCGGTAGTATCACGTTTTTAAAGTTTCAGTGAATATTTTTGTCATTTGCACTTCTTCCGGTGTATAAAAGTTTTAGTAAGATTTACTTTAATATCAGAACATCTCTTTAAATTTTTTTTCGATATTTTTGTTTTCAAAAAATTAGAAATTATAGAGAACCTACTTTGCCTTTCTGATTATGCACTAGCGGTCATGGTGGCAAAATTTAGCATTTAGTGTGTGAGAGAAATTTATTTTTATACTGATTGTTATAGTATGCAATTATAAATTAATTATTAAAATAAAATGTCAAAGGTTGCAATTATAAAGAGTGGGTTTCAAATAAATGTCCCAGATTTAGGGTACCATCTGGGCTAAAGAAATAGTTAAATTAATATTGTGATAAATATACAGTGTACATAATAGTGATGGGACGGACTCATGTTTCACCGGACTACCGAAATTTGACTTCCGGCCGCCCAGCGAACCGGATGCCGGAAATTTAAAAACCGAACTCTATGTCTTTTTCCTCAAAAAATAAAAAAAAAAAAAATATTAATTGGCATTTTTCATTTAATGTCAATAAAAGATAATAAAGTACCAAGGAAATATTGTAAACTAAGAGTTTTCTACAAAAGACAATTGACAGGCAAAGTATTCAGCAAGAGTAATATCATGTCATATATGGCAACCCTTATTAAAAACCACACTTAAAAAAATTTCCCAAAAAAAGTTAAAAAAAACCAAAAAGTTCGTTAATTTATAATGAATTTTTTTAAATTTTTAAAATCATAAACAATATTGTATAGTTTACTTATATAGCCTTCAAGATTTAAAATCGTTATTTTGTTGCCGACCCTGACTGCATTGTGAATACCCATATTATCCTATTTAATAATTTTAAGGGGTTCCCACCGAATCCGCGATTGCTATTGGCGAGCAACATATAAAAACCCAATAGAACTGCTTAGGTTTAGCCAGGATCCCCCATAAACCAATAAAATTAATTTGTCTGGAATTCCCTAAACTAATTGAGCTAGGAATTCCCCATAGATGAAAACAAATATAGAAATGGGAGCATTATCAACGTTTTTTTCTTAAAATATCACCTAATTTAATACTTTAAATATGTTATATTTGAACTTTTTTTTAATTAATATGTGTTAGTAATATAATAATAACTAATAAATTAATAATGTCAAGTAAAAAAAAGTAAAGTGTGGGCTTTCTTGGGAAAAAATGTGAAGACACTAAGTTTTGGGCCCAAAGTGCAAGTTATGTAAGAATAAGTTTTCTCGAGGGGTGAAGGAAAATGTGCTTCGACCTTCCATTAATTGGGGCATCAAAAAATACCACCCAAGTAATAAATACCCATTTTATGAACAAAGATGAGGGGTAATAAACCAGGTACTAGTAAAAGTATCCCTTGGAACCTGTGACTCAAACCTACTTTACGGAATTTACAAGTTCAAAAAAATGTGGGACATTAATGACAAGAGGGACGGAAAATTCATTACAAACTAAATCCAAAGTTTTCAACTAATTTACCAGAATCCCAATTATGTCATTGCAAACGTATTGGACCCTAGGTATAAATTAGCATTTTTTCCACCAGAAAATATTTGCTCGCGAAGCAGTAATTTTAAACAAGATAACAAAGTTCAAGGAGATTACCACTATAGCACTAAAAGCACTGAAAATTTAAACTTAACAACAGTACATGATAGGATAGTGATGAAGAACCAGTTTGAAAATTATTTTAATAAGCCCCTACAGGAGAGAAAGTCTGATCCAATACATTGGTGGAAAGAGCAAAGTTTCCAAATGGAGCCAGTTGCTAAACGTTTTTAAAGCGCCCCAGCAAGTAGTGTATTCAGAAAGGTCTTTTTCAGAAATTGGCAACATTTATAAAAAACGTTCTAGATTAACCAGTCAAAATGCTAAAACCCCCTTATTTATTTATCATAATTTGAAAAAGTTACATTTTGATTATTAACAGTTTTTTTCCCCTTATTTGTAAGATAATTAGAGATTACCTGTAATCAGTTAATAAATTAAGTCTTTTTCTACCCAAGCTTTTTATTTCTCTATTTATATTTCAATGACTTAAATTATATTTCCTTAATAATAATATTAAAAAAGTCTTAGGGGGACTTGGGTTTGGGTCAAAACCGGACTGTTCCACCCTAGTACATAATGTATACAACAAATTAATTATTTGCTTAAGGAAAAAACTGAAAATGTCCTTGAACATAAATAATTAAATTGAGCATTTTCTGACATAAAAATACGACTTTTTTCATGGACTCCAATACTTAATTGCAGATTTATAATCTCCAAGAAGAGCTATTTTTAAAAACATAAAACACTTATGGTTTTAAATGGTAGTTTCGTGGTAATATGGTGGTAAAATTGTATACATAAAGTATAGAATAATTTTTTTGAAATGTAAGTAATGATTTTGTATTGGGCTTTTTTTTAAAAAAATAAAAATATACGTGTAATAGATATGTCATAATATTTTTTAAAAAATTAAAAACCCCCTATTTTATTGGAGATTTATAACTATTTTTATAGAAATCATTAAGCACACAGTTAAAACTTTTAATTAGAAATGCCATCTAAACCAAAAATATTTTCTGTTTTAAAATCGACTCTTCGGGAATTATTGCATAAAATATGGCGGTTTCTGTTTTAAAAACATCGATAATGTCATATTTACGACTTACGTCATCACGTATATTTATATTTTATTTCAAAAAATGCGTAATTTAAAATTATTATTTATTTAGGATTTTTTTTGCTTAAGCAAATAATGAATGTGCTCCATACATTATGTAATGCTGTTTATTTATTGTCAACGATATAAATTAGGTACTCATTACAATTTACTAGAACAAAAAATTTTGGGGTTTGGGCTTTTGGTTTTTAGCCTGGAAGATTTCCCAAAGCTTTTTTTAAAATTAAAAATTTAATGCAAAGTTTAAAAAATTTTGGGCAAAAAATTTTTTTTAAAAAAAAAAATTGAAAAAATCCTTTAAATCCCCTTTTTAAAATTGGGAGAAACGGCTGTCTAGGAGCCCTTTAAAAAAATATAATTTTTGAATGAAAGGATAAATTTTAATATTATTTTAAAAACAGGTAATTTTGGGTTAAAAAAATTACAAAAACACCCTAAAAGGTTTGGGTTCAAACAAAAATTAAAATTTAATTTTTTTTGCTTTTTTATCTATTTAAATTTTTAAAAGTTTAAATAAAACGCATTCTTATTGAGACGTTCGTAAGATAACCAATTTAAAATTTAATTTAAAAAGGGGCCAAATAACTTTATTTTTAGGAATTAAATTAAATTAAAGATCGGTTTTAAATCCCCGCAATTTTTTTAAAAATCAGCTGGCAATTAATACCGATTTTTTAATTTTGAATTTTTTCATTATATATTAACTAGCACATTAAAAATAATTCACGGGTTGTATAATTCTTTTTTGAAGGTAGGTTGTGAATTTTGATTTAAAATTAAAATTAAAATATAGGTTTTTTTGGCAGAAACGAAATAGACCCCATATTTTATTGGTTAAATTAATATTTCTAAGTTTTCATAAATTTTTTAAAAGGGGAACCGAGGGTGTTAAAAATAAATTAAACCATAAATTTGGGTTAAATTAAATTAAAATTAAATTTCGTTTAAAAAATTCGCCCCTTTAAAATCAAGTGAGGAAGGCCGTAGCTAGCCTTCTAGTAGCAACATCAACGTGACGAATTTAAATTTCTCGCCTCAGAAAACCCCCAGACCCCCAAATTTTTGGGCCGCTAGGTCATTTGGTTAAAGAATTATTAAAAAAACGAAAGTAAAATTAAAATTTTAACACCCTGTTTTTTTTGTTATTATCAACTTTCGGATAGGCAAGTTTACGTAAATTGCATTATTTCGACCTAAGGAATTGTTTTGTGTCCCATTATTTTGGGGGACACTTCTGTATAGGAGCTGGATGCCACCACCATTGCTGGCCCAAAAATATACTATTAAAGCATAATCTGTTAGTTTACCACTGTAGATTTTAAAGAATAATTAAATTCTGTTTTAGTGTTGAAGAAGATGCTGACAATGATCAAAAAGATGAAAAGAGTGAGGCGAACAAGAGAAGAGAGTCTTTTGCCATGAGGGGAAAATCAAATTGTAATATAGAATCAAATGAGGAAAATATCAATGGGAGTACGAAAAAAGAATCGCTGGAAGAAAAAGTTTGTAGAGTGAATTCGATTGGATCGCGGAGGTAATAAAATATCAATAATTTTAACATATCGTTACCATCATAAAAACTAACAAAACTAATTAGAACTAACAATTTTTGATAATATTATAGTCTATTTAACAAGTTTAAAAACATGTTAACTCGAGGTAAAGCTCGAATGTCTAGAAAAACGTATTTAAAGGATTTTTCAGCACGCAAAACAGGGCAGAAGTTATTACCAAATTAGGCTTTTTATTTTATGTTAATAACTCCAAACCTATTAATAATTTTGAAAAATATATAAAAGTTTTTTTAAATAGGAGAAAATTTTCAAAATAAAAGTCCCAGTTCCCATAGTTCTATCTTTATTATTTATAATTTTAATTAAACACTAAAAATCTGGCTCCGCGCAGTCACTAAAGCATGCGTGCACCGCCCCTCAAAGCGAGTACGCCACAGAAGTTTTTTTTTTGAGTATTAAATATTAATTTAAAAAATTATGGTGTATTCTATTCAGTTAAATAAATAAATTTTCGTTGTAAACAAGTTTTTAATTTTTTTTTCAACAAGTGACTATTGTTAATTAACATTTTTTCTACCTCCGTCTTCATTGAAGGCAAAAAAAGGGAAACCGGGTTTGAACGTCAAAGTTTTTTGGGGTTTTTAATATTTAAAATTTTGAAATGTTTACATACAAATAATAAAATTACTTTTTCAATTTATTTATATTTATTTGGGAAATTTAAAATTTTTAAAAAAAAACAAAATTTTTTTTGGTTTTTTACT
>JAHBCN010007111.1:86670-117213 GCA_019359885.1 Listronotus oregonensis | reverse complement strand
AAAAGGGTTTTTTTCCTAAATAAAGTATTCACTACAAAATCCCAAAAACCACTAAAATTGCTTATTGAAACCGCAAAAAAATTCCCCTTATTGGTCAGTGATTTAAAAAAGACATAGTTGGGGACAGGTGTTTCGTGGTTAGCCATATTTATGTACTGTAAATTTTAAAAAAAGAAATTTTCCCCTTTTAGTCCAGTAAATAAAGGGACAAAGCTGTAAATAAATCTGTACATTTTCCCCTTTGGCCTTCGGGGTTTTGGGGATCTTTAAAGGGAAAAAAAAGTTTTCAACTTTCCCGGGGGGGAAAGGGCTGAAAATGGTTCAAGGCGGAAAAAGGGTTTTTTCCCTAATATCTCCCAAATATGCGAATTGGAAATTTTGTTTGGAAAAAAAGTAAATCCCAAATAATCTAAAAATGGTTCTTAAATTTTTTGCGAGAAATCGATTTTTTCAAAAACGGCCCCCAAAAGCCCTCATTTCGCTCCGCCTACGCAGAATCCGCTATCTTCATGGATTCACTTAAAGGGGGCGGACAATTGCATTACTCAAAAATTATTTTTTTTAAAATTCAAAGTTCATCGGAATGGGAAAATCCGTACCATCATTGCATATGAGTTTGGGTCCATTCTGATTTTTTTTTAGAATTTAAAAAAAAAGGGGTCAAATTTTTTTTCAAATATTTCATAAATTTGTTGATTTTAAAAAAAATGGTTTGTTTTTAAACATTTTTATAATGACCCCTTTTATCAAGTGTTTGACCCCCAAAAATTTCCTTCCCATCTTTCTTGGGTTTTGATAAAAAATTGTTTAGCCCATTTTTTTTTTTAGCTTTTTGGGGCTAGAAGATCTGCCCAGTGTGCGAAAAATATTGGTTTGGGGGAAAAAAAAATGGTTGGGGACCTTTTTGTAGGTTTTGATGTAATCTTCTTTTTTTTAAAAAAAAATTATCTAATTAAATATTTTGGCGATATTGGGGAAATATTTTGGGGGACTTCAGGGGTTCCACGTCGGGATCGGAAAATTTTTTCGCTAAAAGCATCCGAAAAGACGTAAGTTGCCCCCTCTGTACGATTTTTTATATTTTGGGGTTTTTAAAGGTCTTAGGGGACTATTTTCCTTTTAACAAATTCCCCCAAGCAAAACGGACACTTGTGGTCGCCGCTTAAAATGCAATTACAAAAAAATACAATTTATGCATTAAAAAAATTTGACGGTATAAAAATAAAATAAGAAGTTGGGACTGCGTTTGATCCAAAATACGAAACAGTTTTTATATTTTTTAAAAAGTACGTTAATGGAGATATAAAATTAATAGCATGCTTGACTTTATTAGTCGGCTGGCTAAAAAAAAGTGAACTGATAAGGTGTAGTCACGAATTTTGTAAAAAAGGTCTCCTTGGTACCTTATAAGCCTTTGGGTTGGGTGGGGAACGTTTCCCCCCGGGGGGAGGCGGGGGTGGGCGGTAAAAGTCGAAATTTTTTAAAAAAAAAAAATAAGGGGCATTTCCTGATATTTGGTAGAGTTATAGTTTTTAACTATAGGAACCGGGAAAAAAAAATTTTTTTGTCAGAAGTCTAGGTCGGGGCTTAAAGACCGTCAGAAGTCGACAAAGTTTTAAAAAAATTTTTAAATTTAAAAAACCCCAAGGTGCTTTTGAAAATTGGGGTTTTTCATTTTATGGCTTCCCAATTATATAAATTTGGGGAAATCTAAAAAATTTGGGTAAGACATAAAAATCGATATTAGGCCCAAAGTCCCCAAACCCTTTTCCGGGCGGATAGAATCTTTAAAAATTTGTTTCAAATTTAAATAACAAGGTGCAGTTTTTGACAATTGCATTTATATTTTTTATGGCTTACTGAACCTGTATATAAATTGTCAGAAGTCTAAATAATGGGAAATTAAAAAAAATTGATAATATGGGGGAAAAAGCTGAAGCGGCTATCGCGAGGAAAAAACAAAAATTTTCAAATTTTTTTTAAATTTAAAAAATTTTAAAACATTTTTTGGGAATTTCTTTTTTTTAATGTTTTTAAAATTTAAATTTTTTTAAAACAAAGAAAAAGGAAAGTGAAAGGTAAGTATAAATAATTACATAAATATTTTTTATAATTTTTGGAAAAAAAAATATTTAAAAAACAATTAACACTGCAATCGCTTTTTTATGTTATTTGTCACTAGCATACCAACCCCCATTCATCATCAAACATAAATTATTAAAAAATTAAAAATTAAAAATTTTTCCCCAATTAACCCCGTGTAGAATATTTTACCCCTTAGCCCAGTTCTTCATTTTCGTTTTTTGGGGAACATCGTTAATTTAAATTTAGTTGAGGTCCTTCAAACCATTTAAAAAATTAAGTTGATCCCGTTGCATCCAGCCGAATCTATAGGTTTTTAGTTCCGTCGGAACTTTTTGTGAGGATTATCCAAAAATTTTCGATGATTTCCGCCCTTTCAAATTGCTGACGAAAATTGTGAAAGGAGGGAAACTTTATGCATCGAAATTTTTGACTGTTTTTTTTTTAAATGGTTTTTACATTAGTTATTTTATAATTTCTTAAAAATTTCGAATCGAGTACTATTTACTAATTTAAAAGGTATTTTTTGGATATTCCTAAAATGGTTTTAAAACTTTAAAAAATTGAAAAACTTGTCTTTTTTCTTTTATCTCCGAGATCTAAAAAATTTTTTACTTCGTATTTACATGTTTTTAAAAGGGGGCGTTGTTTCCCTTTTGAAAAAATGCGGGGGGTTTAATCACACCCTTAAATGCGTGGAACCAAAACCTTTAAAAAAACGTCCCCCCCGAAAATTAGATAATTTATTAACATCAATTATCCGTCTTTATTCGATACAAAGCCAATCCAGATGTTACTTTGGTTTTTTTTGATGGTGCTTTTCCCCAAAATAATTAAAATATCGGGCCCGAAAAATCAACAGTTATGTTGGCGTAAGTAACAGGGCATGAAATACAATTTTGTATCTGCTTCTTCGTGCCAGGGACAAAAAAATTTTTTTAAATTTTTTTTTTTCACTTTTTGTTACTATGTTCATATGAATAAACTTTAAAATTGATTTAATAAAATCTTCTTAGGCCCCAAAAAATTCCGCGCCCTTCGTTTCCCCCCAAGATCGATCAAGAAAGAAACAAGAGCTTTTTTAAATTGGGGCCTTTCATTCCTTTGCAATTGGTTTTTTATTTGCTGCGGACCAGAGAAACTCTAAAGGTCATTAAAAAACTTTTTTCCCCCCAATTTTTTTTCCCAAAAAAATTTTAATTATACTTTTTTTTTAAATTTTTAAGTTTTATACGATATCTGGGGTTGGAAACAAAAATTATTTTTATTTAAAATTTTAAAAAGTTTCAAATTTTTTGAATTTCCGCCATTTTTTTTAATTTTATGTAATTGCAATTATTTAGACTTTAAATTTATATACAGTTTCAGTAACCAAAAATAATATATAAATGCAATTGTCAAATTTTGCCCCTTTTTTTTTTTAAATTTGAAACAAACTTCGAATGATTGCTATCCGTGCGCCCCCTTTTACGGACTTTCGGTCATAATATCATTTTAAAATTAGCCATTATTTGATGACAATTTATATACAGGTTCAGTAAAAAATTGAAAACCCCAATTGTCAGAACGCATTTTTTAAATTTCAAAATTTTTTTAAACCCCTGATTTCAAAAGGTTTTAAAACGACCAAGTTTTTGACAATTTTTTCCTCGGTTCCTATGGGAAAAAACTATAACCCCAACCAAATTTTGGGACAAAAATTTTATTTTTTTTTTTTTTAAAAATTTGACTTTGACCGCCCCCCCCCCTCCCCGCCCCGGGAGGCTTCCGGCCAAACCCTGGGGTATTTAAAAAGGTACCAAGGAGACGTTTTATAAAAAATTCGTGACACCCTTTATCAGTTCATTTTCGTCCAGCTCTCCGGCTATATCCGTTCCCATATGAAATATTCCCCATTTTTAGAAAAAGCGGGGAAGCCTTTTTTTTTTAAAAAAGGGGGGTTAATTTAACAAATTTAAAAAAAATTTAAACCCTTTTTTTAAAATTTTTTAAATATGATGCCCTTAAATTTTTTCCCCCTATTAAAATTAGGAAACCAAAAAATTAATATTTAAAGTTTTTTTTGGCTTTTTTGTAATGTTTTAAAATTTTTGGAGGTAATAGGGTAAATTTAATTTTTAGAAAATGGGGAAAGGGTTTTCTTAAATTAAAAAAACCCAAACCAGTGACTAGTTTTTGGGAGTTTTTTTTAAAATTTTTTAAAAATAACTTCCCAAAACAGAATGACCTTTAAAATTTCCCTTATTTGATTTATAATAATCAAATGTTATGTAGACTGTTTTACAATGTTTTTTTTTATTTTTATTTTAATATTTTAAAATTTTTTATCTATTTTACACATACTTTTTTAAAATTATAAAAAATTTTTTTTTGTTTAAGACGTAAAAAAAACATTTTTTTAAATGTTTAATTTTTTTTAACAAAATATACGATTATTATATGATTTTTTTATGAAAACTAAAAAAAAATATTTAACTAAAAATATGACTCCCTTGTTTATAAAACAGCCTTTTAAAAAAAGAAAATACCCCATATTTTGGCAACCAGTAGCAATTGTTAAAAACCTAACCTTTAAAAATGTCTTGTTTTTAAAGTAAAATAATTTAGCTTCCCTATAGGGGAAAAAATTTCCTAAAAGATAATTAGGTTTTTAAAAATTTTCGCAACCCCCAATGGGGGGTTTTTAAATTAAAATTGTATTAAAGGCCAAAGAAGAATTTAATACAATATGGTTGTAACACAAATTTTTTTAAGGCCCCAAAAAAAAAAAGAAAAAACCCTTTTCAATTCCCCCCGGGAAAAAGGTCCCTTTAGAATGCTAAAAAAAATTTAAAAATATCTTTTCTTTTTTTTATTTCCCAAAAAAAAACAATTTTGTTTTTAAATTTTAAAAAAAATTTACAATGTATTTATTCTTTCCAATTTCAGAAGTTGATAGTCCATTTCAGTTATATTCAGGGTGTTGTTTTAAAAATTGTAAGCTCCTGTAGGAATAAATTTTTAACAAAAGTAATGGAACCTTTTTTTAAAAAAAACCTTGAAACCACAACGATTTTTTTTTCAATGTTTATGAAACACCCTGTATAGTTTATTTTGCCCCTTTTTAATTCAGTTTTATAGATAAAAATTTTTTCTTACATAGGTAAGAGTATTTAAAAGGAAAAAATGTGGGGGCATGTAGTAGACCCCAAAAAACCCTCACAAGTTCATATATATTTCTTTTTAACAACTTCTTAAAACCAAAAAAACAAAGAAAGGGGAGTATTTATATTTTAAAAAATTTTTTTTTTTCCTTTTTTTTTTAGAATATCTTAAAAAAAACAAAAAAATTTTTTTTTAAAAAATTTTAAAAAAGAATTTTTTTTTAATCCACTAGTCGTTAGAAATTAATTTCCCAAAAAAAATTTAAATAGTAGAACTAAAAGTACTTTTAATTTTTTTTAAATTTTATGTATAGTTTTCAAAATTTGGGGATTAAAATTTGGGGTTTTAAATTGTCAAAATTATTTCTAGGTTGGAATGGGAACTCCCGAGGTTAAAGGTTAAAAATCTTTTTTAAAGTTTGAAAAAGTGTAAAATCAGAATGCGACCCTGAAAAATTAAAATAAAAAAAAAATTTTTTCTGTTTCTTCAAGTTTAAATTACTCAATAAATCATCCTACCAAAATTTTTTAAATTTAAATGAAAAATTTGTTCCCTTTATAAAAAAAAATTTAGGAGTACACCCTTTTTAAAAATTTTTGCCAAAACATTTTTTTCCATGTGTGGAATAGACTTTCAAAAAAAAAAAAATTTTTTTTTTTTTTTTATTTTTTTTTGGTTTATTTAAAGAGATTGAAAAAAAATAAATTTTCCCCAGGGCCCCTTTTTTTTTTAAAAAGGGTTAAAATTTCCAGACTTTTTCGTTATTTTTAAAAATCAAAATTTTTTTTTAAATCGGACTAATTTTGTTTTTGCTTTTTTTTAAAAACATTAAATCCCAAATACAACGATGTATAAAATTTTAAATTTTTCTGTTAAATAAACATATTTTCCATAAGAGACAATGAGAAGACAAGGAACGCCTGAGTTTCTTAAGGGCGTTCCATATTTGTTAATAAAATTAATGATAATTGGGGAATAAGAGGTTCAAAAAAATTTAAAAAAAAAACCCGGTCCTATTTAAAAAAAAAAAGGGTGATGGTTAAAAAAAGAAACTCGTAGGCCTATTTTTTGTTAAAATTGGAAAAGGGTTTTTTTTTATTTCTTTTAAAAACCCCGGAAAAATAAAAAAAAAAATCCTTTGTTTTTTCCGGTATTCCCCGGGAAATACCGGGTTTTAAATTTCCCCAAACGCCCTTTTTCCCCCCCTAATTTTAAACCCACCCGTATCTTTGGTTTCCAAACCCCCTCGGAATTTGGGCATTTATATATATATATATATATTATATATATATATATATATATATATATATATATTATATTATATTATATATATATATATATATATATATATATAAAATAATAATAATAATAAATTTTATCTTTGTTAAAAATAAAAATTTTTTATTACTTCAATTCATTTTAAAAATTTTTATGCTCTGTAACTTTATTTTATTCAGTTTAGAAAAAAAAATAAAAAATCAGTTTTTTAAAAAATTTAAAATTTCCCCTAGGACAAAATTTAAAAACCCAAAAATTTTAAAAAAAAAAATTTATTCTTTAAAATTAGAAAGAAAAATTTTTTCCCATGTATTTTAAATGGAGAAGGGGACCTCCCATGCAGCAGCTCAATTTTTTTTAAAATTTTAGCCAATTTTTTTAAAAAATTTTTTTTTTATATCAAAAAATTTAGAGATACATTTTTTAATTAAAAAAAAAAAAAAAATTTTTTTTTTTTAATCTAGGGGTAGAATATCTTTGGGGCTAATGGGTTTTTACATATTTCATATTTAAAAAATATAAACAAAAGCGGCCTTCATCGGTGACTTATAAGATTTTTCTATGCAAAAAAGGTTTAAGAAAAAGTTTTTTATAAAATTGTGATGTTATTTTTATTTAGCCACAATCTTCGACATTTTGAAAAAAAAATCCCCCAATACCGACTTATAAATAAACCATTACCCCCAAAGCTTGATTTAAACCCGAAGTAAGTAAACCTGACTATCTGCTTTGTTCCATCTTTTATATCTAAACCTATAAAATATTTTACAAAATACTACACCACCTGTAAAACCTATAACAAAACTAGCTATCGCTGAAATTAATATTATATAAATTTTTGTTACTGGAGTATAAATCTAAACCGTTCCCAACAAGTGTCAGTTTGATCTCCAAATCTTTATCATTCATTTTTTTTCGAGTTTTTTATATTCATAATGATCTCATACAACCCATTTGATTCTTGTGTGTGTCCTTATGGGATCGTAACGTTTTAAGCCCATTTCTTTCTTCGTTACCATATCCTCTTCGTAATATCCTCCAAAAGTATTTTCTAAATCGTTAATTTTATCATTTTTTGCACTGTTTGAAATCTTTCTATAGCGTTTTTTTGCCAAAAATATCAATCATATTGTTGCTACCCAAAATGCATGTATGGATCTGAGGAATCAATAAAGTTTTTCTGATCCATACCAAATGCTCTATATTTCCAGGTCATTTCCAGAGTTGTAAGAAAGTCTTATAAAAAGGAGTTTACTACATACTTATCAAAAAACATTGACAGCTAAAGTTTAATGTTGTTTTCTTGAAGCAATAGAAGCTTTAAATATGGCAATATTTTAATGATTCGAGAGGAATATTTGTAATTTTAGAATTAACCAGCACCAAAACTTCTAAGGATTTTGATCGGATAACCGGCATGTTACCATTAAAATAGTTATTTGACAAATCCAATAAAACCATGTTGTCTAACTGTTCAATTAAAAACTCCGATACGTTGTTTAAATAATTTTGCCCTAAATAAAGTTCTTGCAAATTTTCTAGGTCATCAAATGCACCAGATCCGATATCAGCTATGTTAGAATTGTTTAGGTATATTTCTTTGACTTCCTCATTATTTGTGAAGCCAAAATCCTCTGCACTTACAAAAATTAAATTATTACCAGAAAAATCCAATATAACTGGTCTTGTCTCCAGAAAGTTTAAATCTGGTACCAATTCCAAATCTTTATTGATACATGATACTGATGTTGTGGTGCACTCGCAGTTATGAGGACATCCTGCATAGGCTTGTGCAATACAAAGAAAGATAATCACTATCCTCTCTTTCATTTTTAGAATGGAATCTAAAATAGGTAATTAAAAATTAGAGTTAGTTGCTATATGGAAGAAAGAAGAATAAAGAATTTGTTATATGGTACTGCTTCCATCCATACTGAGAAAGTAGGTATATCTCCTTGCTATTTGCTGCATGTGAATTAACTCGGAATAGCATAGGAGTGTAAAGGCTGAAGTTTTCTATCTTTTTAAATCTATTTGACCGACTAAATTGCAGCAAATAGAAACCGAGCAATTTAGCCTCTGTCCCCTGTTTTTTAAAATATTTTAGAGTTGAAATGATAAATCCTAATAAAGCAACTGGTTGTTTAGTAAGTTTTTTCGTTAGATGAGACTTAAAGACTTGGCGCTTTTAAATTTTTCGTTTTATTTTTTCTTAAAAAACAAAAATACTTTTTAATGATTATATGTGATGTTTTATGTAGATTTGTCAATTCATTCGTATATTGACAATTGTTGAAAGTTTACGTGCTAAAATTTTAGGAAAAAATTGCATTTCTGCAATAATAAAAATCCATGAATGTGTAACACTTAAATAAATCCATGAAGAATTAATCGAGGTGTATAAAGGACTTTTTACAGGACAGTAGAAAGATGGATTGCGGACAGTTGAAAGGCGGTCGTACAAGACGATTTACGAGAAGAACCTCCAAAAAGTGTATGAACACCAGAAATTGTAAAAGTACAGGATGTAATTTTGAAAAATCCTCGATTAACCGAGAAAGATTAAGTAGCTCTAGGGATTTCCTAAGACAGTGTGAACAATAATTTGGCTGAAGCTTTGAGTCTAAGAAAGTTGTGTGCACAATGCATTAATAACAGAACAAAAACCCTTTCGAATGGGTTTTTTTTAGCAACATTTGGAGACTTGGAAAGAATAAAAATTATTTTGTTCATCATTTTATCACTGTAAGCGAGCCTTAGATCATCAACATGAAGCTAGAGAGTGATATGAACTTAGTTATTCGACCAAATAGGTGTTAGCATTAGTTCTTTTGGATGCATAAGGAATTTTGTTCCTGAATCACCTCTAAACTTGTTAAAAAACATAATTTAGGTTATTATCGTAGCCTTTTGGACGAGCAGGATATGGAAATTTGTAAGAAAAGATCTGGTTCACATAAGAAAAAGACACTTTTCACCAAGACAACGCACCCAATAACACAGCCTAAATAAACCATCGCGAAAATCAGTGAATTAAAGTACTATTAGTTGCGACATTCGCTCTATTTGCCAGATTTAGCTTCCTCTGATCTTTAGCTGTTCTCAGAGCTTAAAAAATTCGTGCATTTAAAAAGATTTTAATTAAAAGAAGACGTTATAGCAGCCGTGGAAGCGTATTTTGACAGTCTTCCGAATTCTCACTTCAGAGTTTAAATCCATAAATTTGAAAATCAGTGAAACAAGTGCATTAAAGTTCGGGTCGATTATATTAAATAATAAATTGTATTTCAAACCATAAATTTGTGTTTTTGTTATTAAACGACAAAACTCATTCATAATATCCAGAAATAATTAAAATTTTAGAAAACCGTGTCAATTTTTTTGCCAATAGTCTTAACTATAATATCGTTGTTTTAAAAAAACTTAATATCTAAGGTACCAAAGCATAAATAAAAAAAATAAATTTGTTTACAAACAAAAATAAGTCGATGATGGGCCCCAAAATACAAAATTTTACTTTAAAAACTGATGATACCATTTCTTATTACACAGAAAAAGAAAAATAACAATAAAAAAACAATTTAGTTTATAATTTTTTATAGTTATATAAATATATGAACGATTCTGATTATTTACGTATCGATTTCATTGTTTTTTCAGTGTCCTGATGGCATATTCTTTGGTATTTAATGGAACCTGTACCCTTTACACTGTTTACAATTCATTGTTAGGATTGAAATTTAAAACACTTTGTAGAACTATACAACAAATGTTTTTTTTTTATATATTAAAAAAACAGGAAAACACAGACAAAGTACTACTTTACAAAACTCACATAACTAATAGGTAATTATAAGCCAGTTTAAATGCCTTATTTGATAATTAATTTAAAACTTAAAAATGCCCCTCTTTTAATGCAAATACAATTAGCAATGCTATAAAATTAAGTCGAAGTAAAAAAGCGAAAAAATACAATCTGATAAGTATATATAGAAAGTTTATCATCAGTTACAATGTTTATAATACTCAGATCTTAAATCAAAATTATATCTGTGAGATATATAATTATTTTTTATTATATGGTCTTTTTAATGTAGACAAAATTAAACATCTTTCCCCCACCCTCTAGAAATTGCAACAACAAATTTCATATACGAAAATTATAACTGAAAATAAACTAAAAAAAAACACTTACCGTATTTTTATTCCCAATTGCCTGTAGAAGTCACAATAATTTTCTAAGAATGACGTCGAATTGTTTGTAGATTATCTTATCAAAAAATTATTTTATCAATACTATTTACCTGCTATAACATTTTTAAATGATACTTTTATTAGTGTAAGTACGAGAGATTCTTTCGTAAATACCGCTTATTTTAGCCTATAAGTACTAGCGAGGTTTATTCTGATTTACTATGTAGGGATATACAGATTGTTAATACGAGTATCAAAAATTCTGTTAATTATTTAGAAATAGAATATTTTACACTTTTTGTAAGTAAAGCATTACCTATTTGGTAAAATTTCACTACCACCAGTATAGTAAAATGAGGCAGTTACATCAGAATCTAATAACAAACACCTAAACTACACCCTCTAACAATCACTTAACTAACAAAAAGTATAAAATACTGTACCCTATTTCTGAATAACAAACAGAGTGATAATTAAATATAATGTAGAAACAATAAGTAAATAGGCTTCTACAAAATTTCAAAACTCGATACCATTTTGATGGCGTTAAAAAAGTGGAAATTTTTAAACTAAGAAAAAAAAATCTAGTATGTTACATTTATTGTACTTTAAAATCTAGCGTACTACGCCCATGTAGATATTGATTTTACTAATGATTTTAATATAAGTTTTTTTTGTCCGATAAAACTAAGCCAACTTACCAACTTCTGGCAAAATCGTATGGACTATTTTAAATTTAATACAAAAAAACCATTTGAAGATTGTCAGTTTAGCGCCGTCTAGTTCCCAAACTAAGCAACTTTGTACCAAGATAAGTTTGCTTAACTGGGCTAATTTTGGTCTAATTAATATGTAATGAGTTTTTTTAAACATCTGTCACTTGATTTTGTGGTTAAAACTACTGCAAATTTTTAAAATGAAAATTTCTCGAAAACCCTTAGAGAAATCAAGTCTTATCAAAACTACATGTTTTGTACAAAATAAGTTGGTTAATCCAAATTTTGCACCCACACACCTCTTGTTCCATTGGCATAGAAATCTGAAACAAGCAATTATTAAAAACCCAGGTTCTACGCCCATGGACTGATATTAATCATAATTGTGACATGGGTTTTTTTGCCCCATAAGGCTATGCCAACCTATCAAATTTTGGAAAAATAGTGTGAGCAGTTTTTGAATTATTCCAGAAAAACAATTTTAAAATTGTCACTTCAGCGCTGCCTAGCGCCCAAACTAAGCGAGTTTGTACTAACTTAGCTTAGTAGTAAGGTACTTAAATCGGCTAATTTTGGTTTGAAGAATATATGGTAGGTTTTTGTAAAGACCTTTTACAGACGCCCTGTATAATAATATATTTTTCGAAATAGAAATAATTTTTAAAACATTTATAAGCTGAAAAAAATTTCCAAAAATAATTTAATTATT
Source organism: Listronotus oregonensis (assembly GCA_019359885.1). Classification (NCBI taxonomy): domain Eukaryota; kingdom Metazoa; phylum Arthropoda; class Insecta; order Coleoptera; family Curculionidae; genus Listronotus; species Listronotus oregonensis. The sequence goes on along the minus strand of JAHBCN010007111.1, from coordinate 105,090 downwards.
TTTGTGTTATTACTAGAGAAAATTTTACACCAGTATTTTTTAACTACCAAAATAAGTTTTTTTAATACCATAACAACGTATATATTTTATCCAAATTGTTTCTTTCTAGCGACTTATGGTGGAAATTTTTTGACATGATGACAGAATTTATTTTGACTATTATAAAATAAAATAAGAATTCTCTACCAATTGTAATAAAACAATCAAACTATAATATAAAATAAATAGGGATGTTAAATATTAAAAGAGTATATTTGCGCCACTATAATCGATATAAAAAAATATGGCATGCAAGTCTGTTTGCTAATTTATCATTTATGACAAAACGTCAATAATAATAAAAACAAATTTAGAATTTTCTAAAATTTTAGACACAAATTCTTACAAATTTAATTTTAATTTCTATTTTATTTTCAATGTAAGTTCATCTTGATGACGGTTGCAGACTTGCCACCGAAACGTAGATACTTTTTTTGAATTTTAGGATTTTTTGGAGGTTTGTTTATTTTTCTGTTTCAGGCGATCTGCCGGTTCATAGGGATCAATAGGACTAAGCACGCTCAGTTTACTATACCTCGGGACCAGGACTAAAGTGGTCCCATTCTTTAGAAACTTTCCAGGCGAGTACCCCAATAACAGTTCAGAAAAATAAAAAAAACTAGGTCTTTAAAAAATAATAAAAAACAACTACACCCCTCGGTATGATTTTGTTGCAAATTTTGACAATAAATATTAAGTAGGAGTTAGTCTAACATAGGGTTGAAAGTTTACCATGTTTTCTATATTTCATAGTAAAGAAAAATGTCCTATATATTAAATAAATTTCTTCGAAAAAGCAGTTTTTTTGTAAGCTTGCAATGTTAATGCAACGTGGTTATAAAAATAGGCTGCAAAAAATTATCCAGGCGCTCCTGGCCATTAATTCTCCTGCTTCGTGAGAGCATCTTAAAAAAACAGAACAGCAAGTTTATATAACAAAGATATTTCGTGATGGTCCAATGCACGCCTTAACTTAATACATCGAGTCATTTCTGTTAGTCAAGTCGAGAAGTGTGTTTCCTGCGAAAAATAGTTAGGAGGCTTTGAAAAATATAAACGATAGCTTATTCGACGCGAAATGCAAATCTAAGAAAGGCGTTTTGAGGATTTTTTGTGCCAATAAAAATTGCAATTGTTATTAACAAAAAACGAAATAGCATTTTATTGACAGTCTTTTAAATAATATTTTCCCCCATTTACTCCTTCTTAATGTGCAGCGAGATGGGGTTGCAGTCGTCCAAGTGATGGCGTCCCCGGCGTGAAGCAGTTTGTGGGCGAAAACGATTTGCAGCCGGAGGTCGTCCTGGGACAAAATCGATAAAAGTTTCATAAACTAGAATGTTTAAACTAGTGAAGTACCTGGCCGATGGTAATAATATTAATTTTTATCAAAATGGCGCGGTGGTAAAACATGGTCTAATTTTCAGGGAAAAATATCACATATAATTACAAAAAAAAATAAAGATAGAAGAAAAAAAGCTCACGTACCTACTTTACTAGAAAAAAGTATTTTAAATAAGTTACAAAAAGATCCAGTCGATTAATCAACCAGAAATATGACATTTGTATTCGCCCGACTTGAAAAACATGGTTTCGAGAAAAACTTCATGTTTCCAATGAAATTTATGCAAAAACCTTTAGTTAGCGATCCCAGAACCGTAGAACTCCGGGTTTGCGTTCTCTTCCTTCACGTGCTTTTTGGTACTAAGCTGGCCTGACCAATTTATCGGCGAGTCAATTGCCTCAGCTAACTGATCACTTCTCGTTCGCGCCGTATAAAAAGCATGGCATTTCAGATAAAACTCCTAGTCTTACCCCAAAATAATGCGAAGGAAAATTAGTTAGGATCAAAACCGATTGTCCCGTATTCTTTACACTCCAAGCTATCATTTAAGACAAAAAAATCGATTTTTGGAACCCGCTACAGTGGCCTAACCCCTTTAAAAAAATCTTACATGTCCATGCTAAAAAGTCTGACTGAGATAAGCCAGCCTCTTTATGTCCCAAACAGTAGTTATCCACCTACCCTCGTGTCCTTTTTAAGTAAGATTACAACAAAAACGTATTTTGTTCAAGATATGACTAATTTACCTAAAATTAAACACTTTAAAATGATTTATATTACCTTCCAAAAAAACCATAAAGATAAAAGTAAATCTATAAAGTAACGAATAAATATTTTTGTCTCATGTCTCCCTACACAAACCACTCCATTGTTTACCCATACTTGCAATGTGTGTCTTGATTAAAGTGGTGTTAGCCGAATTTGCCACAGTTACTTTCATTCTTGCTATATCGATTTAAAGAGCTCGCAAGAAAATGTGAAAATGTAAAGCGAAGTGATGAAAATATTGTGATAAACCTGTACGGTATTTGATTAGTTGATTTTGCTGATTTAGATTAGCCTGTTACAATGTCGTTTTTGGAAGTCGCAAACAAAAGTTCTTCAAATATTTCAAAATGTTCTTCTTACGACATTCCATCAATACCCGAATATTTAAAAGGTAATATACTTTATACTTTTTATTCTAAATCCTAGACAACCATTAAAAAATGCAATTTTTTAGAAAATATGGTGAAGGGTTACGATTTAAGTGATAAAAAAGTTATCTTTTGAGCCTTAGGTTCCCAACAGTCTAGTCGAGAAGTGTGTTTCCGGCAAAAAATCGTTAGAAGGCTTCAAAAATATGAGAGATAGCTCATTCGACGCGGAATCTAAATCCGAGAAAGGCGTTTTCATGATTTTTTCTGCCAATAAAAATTGCAATTGTTATAAACATAACACAATTAAAAAAAAACATTTCGATTTTTGATGATAACTCAAAAACATAAGAGATAGCGAAAATTGCAAAAAAGATCCTTAAAGCGGAGGAAATTTCCGATAAAAAAGTCTCAATTCCCGGAGTTCTATCGCCATTACTTATAATTTTAATTTAACGCTGAAAATGGTCATCCGCGCGACATTTCTGGTTGCACGATCGGCGTCAAAACCGAGTACGTTACATTAAATATTTTTTTGGAGTATTAATATTAATTAAAAAAATTTAAAAAAATATGGTGTATTCAAAACACTTTAAAGAATTTTTTCTCGTTAAAAAACTAACTTAATTTTAAGAAGTTAAACAATTGTCAATTAGAAAATTGTTTAGAACTTTCGTTCTCTTTGTACAGGGTGTACAACTAGGAAAGGAGGCCGGCTGTATCTCAGAAAATATTTATCGCACAGCGTTGAATCTAAAAAAGTGATGTTTCTGTGAATTTTGCTATATTAACCTAACAAAAAAATACCTGATCTTTAAAGTCGAGGATAATCTGAACCTTTTTTGTTCGACAATTTTTGCTATATCTCTAAAAATAAAGTGGTGGGGGGTATTAAAAGGTTTCCGTCGAACACACCCTGTATCTTCGAAACGGCTGAGCCGATTTTAACAAACTTGGGCTAGTTGAGAAGAGCTATTCTTGGGCTATAAATATTAAAATATTTAAAGTTTTGTTAGCTTCACACGTCGCCGCTAGAGGGTTTTTTTCGACATTCCGACAGAAATGGTTAATTTTCTCAAAAAATTAAATGCGTTGTTATAATTGTTTCTTTAAAAAAAGTAACTAAATAATGCCTAAACAAGCTCGCGAAAACCGTATCTCGATATCTTGTTCCTTACCTAAAATTTAGGCCAAAGAAAATTTTATTCGTCAATATCTCAACTATAAAAGCTACAAGAAATATTACATGACATAAATTATGTATTTTATAAAACCTTTAATTTAGATTATAAAATCTTTTCGTCTAAATGCAATACTTTACGAGTTATAATCAAAAAATAGAATTTTCTGGATTTTTTCAGGGTATACCCCTAGAATTCGCTTTTTTGATTATAACTCGTAAAGTACTGCATTAAGATAAAAAGATGATTTAACCTAAATAAGAGGTATTATTATAATACACCATTTATGTTTTTTAAAATTTCTTGTAGCTTTTATAGTTTTTGAGATATTGACGTATAAAATTTTCCTTGGTCTAAATATTAAGTAAGGAACAAGATATCGAGATGCGGTTTTCGCGAGCTTGTTTAGGCATTATTTAGCTACTTTTTCATAAAGAAAAAATTGTACCAATGCATTTTTTTTTTTGAGAAAATTAACCATTTCTGTAGGAATGTCGAAAAAGCCCTCTAGTGGCGACGTGTGAAACTAACAAAACTTTACATATTTTAAGATTTATAGACCAAGAACAGCTCTTTTTAACTAGCCCAAGTTTGTTAAAATCGGCTCAGCCGTTTCGAAGATACAGGGTGTGTTTGACGGAAACCTTTGAATACCCCCTACCACTTTATTTTTTTTTGTTAGGTTAATATAGCAAAATTTACAGAAACATCACTTTGTTAGATTCAAGATTGCAGATACGACCCTAGCGGCCATTTCAGAAACTTGAAAATAATTTCCAGCTAATTCTCTTGACCACTTTTACAACAATATTTTTTCCCTAACGCTGTGCGATAAATATTTTCGGAGATAAAGCCGGCCTCTTTTCTTAGTTGTACACCCTGTACATTAAAAAATGCTTAAATAATTGTCGTATAAATTTTTTGCTTTGTGAAGCCCTTTTTATATACATACTTAACAAAATAACGCTATAAAAGTTTTAAAAATTTTAATTATTTTTTTTATATAATTTTGTAACTTTAACAAGAAATAAAAAATCCGAGTAATATTGTCAAAGTTATAAAATTATTGTAAACAAAGCATTCAAATTTTATAAACTTTTAATAACTTTGTTAAAGTTTAAACAATTTTATTAAATAACAATTGTCTAGCTTGTTGAAAAATTAATTTTAAGTTACATTTTCAACGGAAATAAATACTTTAAAGTAATCTAAAAACACCATAATTTTTTAAAACCTTTTGATTCATATTTAATATCCTAAAAAAAATATTCAATGTAAAGTACTCGGTTTTGACGCCGAGCGTGTAACCAAAAATGTCGCGCGAAGGCCCATTTTCAGCGTTAAATTTAAATTATTAATAATGGGGATAAAATTCCGGAAGTTCGACCTTTTTTATCGAAAATTTCCTCCTCTTTAAGGATCTTTTTTGCAATTTTCTCAGCTTTGCGTTTTGCGTCAAATGAGCTATCGCTCATATTTTTTCCTTCTGACTATTTTTCGCAGGTAACATACTTCTCAACTAGACTACAATAACATCAACAAGAACTAACAAAACTTGGTTAAAAAATTGTTCATTTTAAAAACCTCGATTTGTAACTTTGATCGGTAATTCGTATTTTTTGTGCATATTATTTTTTAAAATTTTAAATAATTAATAATACAATATAGGAGGAAATGCATAAGGTCAGCTAGGTCAGCGCCATTTTAATTCGAGAGAATGACTTAAGTAAAAGCAAATGAAGAAAAGTTTTACCATTGGTCCATTGATTTTGTAACCATGGTACCTGACCTTTTGGACCAATTGAATACATTTTGGTTGAGTTGCTTTGCTTTCGTGACTCTCAAACTAAAATTGCACGATTTTAGGGAAGAAATTTTATTCAGTGTTTGTAAATATTAAGAATTTATCGCTACGCCATTGGTACTATAACAAAAAATATTAAATAAATTATTCTGTATTTTATTTTAAAAAATCATGCTTTTTTCTAGATTAATTTCGTGATGCACCCTGCATAATATACTAAATACTTGAATTTAGGTGTTAAACCAATTATAACCAAAAATCGGTATTTACCACTAAATTTAGGCGGGTATGGTTGACTTTAGTTCTAATGCTTATTAATATAATTTATGTCAAAGTTATTACCAAGTCCTGCCATTTAAAACAAATTTTTCCCGCAGTTAATACCGCGGAATGTTCAGTAGTTCACCTAAACTCGATGAATATTTTTGAATGTATGGGCGTTTGCTACCTTCACCTATCGGTGGATATATGTGGTGGCTAAACGAAAACGAGCAAAGGTCCTTTTTGAGTACTTTTCACATGTTTTGAGAGTACCGCTTGTACCCGTATACCTTTTTCTCGAGGGGGATACTTTTTAGTCATATGCAGCAACTCCTATCGGCAACCCTTTGACCAGGGCAAATTCCACTCCTGAACTCCTAAATGGAAAGGGGGGTCGAGTTGTACCTTGTTTGAAGGCTCTTCCGATTCTCTTTATGTATATACCTACATTAAGCCATTTCGATTCAGTGGTGTTCACAATACAGAGTGTCCAAAGAAAAGCAAAATATCCAATTTTTAAATAAGAACGATCGGACGATACTTTTATTTCAAATAAAAAATATTTTGATATAAAATTAAAGAAATTCTGAAAACTTTTGGTATTTGTGCATTTTGTTCTATTTTACGGCGGATTTATGAATCTTTTAAAGAAAATTCAAAAAAGAAATTTATCGGTGTTAATTTTTATTCTGAAAATAAAAAAATGGGTAATGGGTCAAGTTTTTCGCCAATACAATGCATTCATTTAGGTTTAGCAATTTCTAGTGATTTGTTTCATATTCTACGTAAAAACAAATTAAAAAAAAACTAAAATATCAATTTTTTGATTTTTCATTTATTTAAAAAAAAATTACCGAAAAATTGACAGTTTTGATTTTTTTATTTTATTTTTGATAAATTTTTAGAATAAAAATATTTGACAACTCAAAAAAAAAATCATGTTGATTTTACATCCCAAAAAAGTGTAGCCTCACTAATGCACAATTACCAAACTTTTTGTTATTTTTGTAGTAATTTCAGGACAACTTAAAATCAATTAACACAACATCCTTTTTTTTGTTTTGTTTTATAATATTAAAGTAATAAATTACTTTTAAAAAATATTTTTTAGCTTTTTCCCTCTTTTTTGGCCACCCTGTTTGTTCCACAAAATTTATAGAATTTGCATATCTTCTATAACTAGCATAAAACTTGCAAAACAACTGCTTCTAAGTCATTCTCACTCAAATATTGAAAATATTTATAAGTAATAGAATACACCTATATATTCTGGTTTTAACAGACATTCAGTACCTACAAGACAATCATAATTTATAAAAGCAAGGTCTTTTCTTCTTTTTTTTTAATGTGTATTTATATATCTATTATTAAATGCTATTTATAAGTAATGCATGCATAAAATACATACGAATTAACTTAAGAGTTAATTTGCTCTGTGGAAAATGCATTATTGTTGTTACATGTTTGTTAACCTGTAATATGTATTTTGGATATGTAAATATTAAATTGCTATTTCTAATATTCCATTCCGATATACCTTAAAGCTCTATTTGTTATTCAGAAATAGTGTACACAATTTTATACTTTTTGTATGTAAAGCGCACTTATCGAAGGTATAATTTAGAACGAGGTGTGTACAAAAAGTGTAAAATAGTGTCAACTATTTTTGGGTAACAAACAGACCAAATACCAATGTGCATACAAGCCGGAGGATATTTTGAGCACTTGTTGCTTCTAAAGATTTAAGGTAATTACTTTTTTATTAAATAAAAAAAAACTTTTGTTTTGTACCTACTTAAAATAAATCATAGACAACTTAGTTTAAAAGGAAAAATCCTCGTACCGTATGATTTGTCAGATTAAAGAGACCTTGGACTGTCAAAACAGGCGATGAAATTAACAATGGTCCCAAGATCAGTTTAGATCAGTGGCATATATCACCTCGTCAAAGACATGCAAAAGCCACATCTAGGTTTAACTACCGCACGTATTTTTAGGAGAGTAAGACGAAGGCGGGAAATCTTCATCCCTTTAAGACTCTTCCGTTGGATTCATACTATTTTCCTCAGGGCTTTGATTCTTGGTCGAATTAAACTGGGGCCTGACAGCGTCCCGCTACGTGCTCGTGCCCATAATTTGTTTCGTTCTGCTCTGCTCAGTCGAACTTTATTTTCACTTTCTTCCGGTCAACGGAAAAGAGCACGTCAGCGCTCATCGCGTTCCGCGCGTCGTTCGTCTAAACTTCTGAACGCATTTTGCGTTACTGTAAAAAAGTAGCTCAAAATTTGTTATATACACGACACTTCCACACATGATCCAGGCCATCCCGGTGCCTGTAATACTACATCCTGGTGAATAATGATTTTCGGTGGGGCCCTCAAAGTGGTACCCACATCTTGTTCAGTCTTTTCATTTAGCGACTTCATATCCCGACCGATTCAAGGGATGGTTGAGGCTTCTAAAGCCAATTTCAATCCCGAAACCGATTTTTGACACAAAGTGGCGCCCACATCTTGCTCCCATGTTACGTGGGTTGATTTTGGGCATTTCTACCCCTGACCGTTGTTCGATATTGACTTTCTTGGTCTCGAAAAAAGAGTAATCTGTGGCTCCTGTATTTATTTAAAAATGGAAAGAACATTGTTTAATTACCCTGTCCCAGGGCCCTTTTGCTCATCAAAGCAAGGTTTTAGCTCGTGCCGGGTCGCATGGAGGTAAGTAACACCCGACATTGCCATTCGAGAGGCCCGGTCGTATTTTTGAATGTAACACGCGAGCTGGCCACATGGGGGTAAGTTACACTCGGCATCGCCATTTGGAAAAGAGATACCTAATTATAAAATAGAAATAAAACCATTTTTAACCGACTTCAAAAAAGAAGCAGATTCCCGTTTCGCCTGTCTCTATATTTTTGCATGTTTGTTGATTACTCCGTTGTTTAGAGCTCAATTTTTCTGATTCTTTTTTTGTTCAACTCAGGAGGCATACAAGGTGGTCTCATTTAAATCTTGTTTGGAAATTCATCTCCTAAGGGGTAAATAGGGGGGTGGTCTATTCTTTGAACTGTTTTAGTTAGGAATATACACTAGAGTCCCGCTTATCCGAACATCCGCCTAATAGGGCCAGAACAAAAACATATTTTTTATAAAATTTAGGAGCTAGGAAAAGTAAAGAAAAACAAGTTTTTTACCCGTCGTTTGTTTATTAAGAAAATATTATACATAATTCATTTATTTGTTAGACACTTACAAATTATTGACTAGCACAATTTAAAGTCGGTGATCTTCTGAGGCAATGCACTAATTTGGCTTTACACCATCTATTGTTAAATAATAAAGGTGTATTTAGTGTCTGACCTTTAATATTTTACACATCAGACGCTAAATATGCCTCAAAAAGATAATAATACGGCATTATGTGACAAAATTCCGCCTAATCCGAATTTTTGGTAATCCGAACAGGGTTTGGTCTCAATTAGTTCGGATTAGGAGGGCTCTACTGTATAATTTTTACTCTTATTTATAGAACCTTTTAACAAACAAAGAAAATGTCCTTGTCGCAAATTAGTCCAACAAAAAGCCGACAAGGACAACTTAAATATGTATGGAGGCAACAATAACCCAATTCTTAAGGTATAAGCATAACAATAGCCATCTGGTAATCGCGACCTATCCATGATTAATAAAATTAAAAAATACAATAAAATATGCTACCTTTGTAAAATCAGGCGCGCATTCTGGATGTTTTCGCGGTAAAAGAGTCTAGTGCTAAGTAGCACTCGATATCGCCAGTAAATTAGCCAGCCCGCCTGTTACATCAAAAAATACGACCAGCCTCCCGAATGACGATGCCGCGTGTTACTTACCTCCATGCGTGCCGGTGCGACAGAGTGGAAAAGTCTCGGTGTTTTCCTTTAATCGGCTGAGGCAGCAACGTGCTGCGGTGCCGAAGTAGGGTATTATGCTACTGGGTCGGCTGAAGCAGCTACTGAAGGCAGCTGCGGTGCCGAAGTTAGTAGTTCTTGTACTGGATTGGCTGAGGTAGCAGCATAAAGCGGCTGCGGCGCCAAAGTCAACACTTGTTGAGTGCCCGTGTTCATCTCTCCGGGCTGATTTACATTATTTAGGGGTTCTTTGGTTACAATCGTTTTGTCATTAACTTAGCAAGTTTATTAAAACAAATTTCAATATTTGAATCCATTCAACAACAAGAATTTACACAGTTATCCGGATTTCTACTAAGCGGACAAATTTCTCCAGTTAAACTTAACATGCCCGAAGAGTTAATTTTAGGTTTCAACCCTTAAGACGGAATCTATTTATCCCCTTGCTAAACCAGCAAGCGCCACTTCCTATAAAACCATTTTACTACAATTACTAACCCAAGAAATCACACTTAGCCGCGCCCCGAAAAGAACCCATTTGGTCACACTCTGCATCCAGCAGTAACACAATAAACAAAACAAAAACACCCGCTTCTTATAGAAAGTAAAATCACCACGTAAACAAAAAAACAAATTAAACAATTAACCCTTCGCGGCTTTAAAACTAAAACTAAACCCGAAACTAAATAACAAATAAAAAAAAACTAATACTTAAACATAAATTCTAAAACTTTAAAAATAATCTCACAAAGAGATCTGGAGATCGGATTTTCAAAGGAGAGATCGACACCTAGATATCGGCGGCCGAAGTTATTACAACGCCACCCTGGGATGCACTCCCGAGGTATCTCTATTTTTCACCATTTTCAAGTTATTGTTTAGAACAGGGGTCTCCAAACTTTCCAGCCTTAGGGCCATACTGATTACTCCAGTAAGTTCCGAGGGCCAAAACCATATTATCATTGTTGCCGGTGGTAAGAAGTGAAATAGTCCACTGATGAAAAAAAAAAAATCGGACTAAAGTCCGCAAAACGGCAACACTGCATATTATTAATTTTCCTGTCATTATCTGTAATTTCTAGATTAGTCGTAGAGTACGAGCCATGAGGAGTAACGTGACACGACATCTGGTGGACACAAGCGGAAATAGGTAGTACCTTCTATCGCTAACAGATGGCGCTAATAGCACGTACAGAATAATCTCGTTGGTTCGAGAAAGTTCTGGTGTCTTCCACTCACTTCTAGATGGCAGTAATTGGAATATATAAGAAGGCTAGTGGCGCAACCACAAGTCAGTTCCTATGACACTGTTGTTAAATAAAATATTGCATACCTCCTTAAAACGTGTTTGTGCGTGTTTAAGTTTAAGACATCTTTATAACAATATTTTGATTTGAATTGTTGCTTTTGTGTGTGAATTAGTAGTATGGAAAAGAAGCGAAAAATTGATAGTGAATGCAGAAAATTCAGAGATCAGTGGAACATTCAGTATTTCGTAATTGAGTCCAGTAACAAGGCGCTATGTTTGATTTGCAATGAAAGCATAGCCGTTCTCAAAGAATATAACATTAAACGTCATTATGAAACAAAACATTTTCAAAATTACTCAAAATATACAGGAAGTTTGCGGACAGAAAAATTCGAAGCTATGCAGCGCGGATTGAAATCGCAGCAATCTTCATTTACAAAACTCAAAACTGAACAAGAGGCTGCAACTCGTGCCAGCTTTCGTGTGGCTCTTGAAATTGCAAAACGTGGAAAACCATTCACCGATGGAGAAATGATCAAAGAATGCATAATTGCAGTAGCCGAAGAAATGTGCCCTGAAAAGGTAAATTTATTAAAAACTGTCAGTATGTCAGCAAACACTGTGGCTCGAAGGGTAGAAAACATCGCTGAAAATATATCCTCTCAACTGTTCGACAAAAATGGACATTTTGAGTGGTTTCTTTGGCCTTGGATGAGTCAACGGATGTGTCAGATACTGCTCAGGTGTTGATTTATATTCGAGGAGTAGATAAAAGCTATGAAGTGCACAAAGAACTTCTTGATATGTATAGTATTCATGGCACAACTACTGGTACAGATATTTTTAAAGGAGTTGAAATGGCCATTAATCAAAAGAACCTTCGATGGAAAAACTTGAAATGTATTACAACTGATGGAGGCAAAAACATGAGTGGGAAAGATAAAGGAGAGGTCGCTCTTGTGTCAAAGGCTGTAGAAAATGACGGTGGTTCAAAACCATTAGTGTTACATTGTATCATTCATCAACAGGCTTTGTGCGGAAAATGTTTGGATATGTCTGACATTCTGAAACCAGTCATATCAACTGTTAATTTTATCAGATCTTTTGGGCTGAATCACCGACAATTCCGACAATTTATTGAAGAGATTGGAGAAACTGACTTACCTTATCATACTGCCGTACGCTGGCTTAGTTGTGGGAAAGTCCTTCAGCGCGTTTTTGAACTTCGACAGTGATCGAAATTTTTTGAATGAAAAGCATCGCCCTCTTACTGAATTACAAAACAACGCATGGCTGTGGAAGTTAGCATTCTATGTTGATTTGACAAAACATGTGAACGAACTGAATTTGGGATTGCAAGGAGAAAACCAGCATCTTCCTGATTTATACACTAATATCAAATCATTCCGGAAGAAATTGAGACTGTTTCAATCACAACTACGAAGTAAATTTTTTTCACATTTTAAAACATGTGAAATATTCAGCCACACTACTGAGACTGAGTTTCCTATCGATTTTGCAATCGAAACTTTGAGTACTTTGAAGATAAATTTTGATACTCGTTTCTCGGACTTTGATGCCATTGCGAATCAAATTAAGATTTTTCAGAATCCTTCTAATACTGACATTGAAACCCTAGCCCCGGAACTTCAAATGGAAATGATTGATCTACAATGCAGTGATATAATTAAGAACAAATATCAAAACTCATCTTTGTTGGAATTTTATAAGAGTCTTCCACTGACACAATTTGATAATTTGCATAAATTTGCTCGTGGTCTGTTTTCTGTTTTTGGTACTACTTATTTGTGTGAGAAAACCTTCTCCAAAATGAAGTACACAAAAAATGTTTACAGATCGAAATTAACTGATGGGCATCTTAAATCTCTTTTAATAATTGGTACAAGTAAAATTAGTCCACAACTACAAACTATTGTCAGTGGAAAATCTCAATTACATAAATCTCATTAGTATTTCATATGTCATTATGTTTGTTATAAGTTATGTGATTATTTAAAATGTATAAAATGTTAGTTGGATTCATTTCAATCATTTGTTAGTTATTATATACTGAAGTTAAATTTTCTGCATATTATACATGTCTTTACTCATTACAATTCTGTGTTTCTTTATCCAACTTATCACAAAAACAATAACAATAAGCCTACAAGAATGTTATGAGTTAGCGGAGTTAGCCCATGACCATATTAATGTAGATGTCATATTAATAATTATTCAACATAAAATTAGAATACTTCAGTAAACTAAATTTAATTTGCTATAAAAATTATTTGTTCTCTAAAAGTTTTCAAGTATGCTAGCTCTCCGCGGGCCGGACAAAATCTGTCCGCGGGCGGATAGCCCCCGGGCCGTAGTTTGGAGACCCCTGGTTTAGAATAATGACCCTTCTAAGAACAGCTGAGGTCCTTCTGAGGCGCCTTTGGATAAGACAAGTATACAGGAAGCAGATGAAAACAGCCTTGCACATAATAGTCATCTGCAAAACACTGATATACGCATACACATTTTGGTAGAAATTTATTAGACCTTATTACGGAAAGCCGGTTTTTATAACAAGACACACAGGAGAACAATAAGCGAAAAGGCTGCCGTGCAAAATATGGGTATACGTCCACACCGACCAAACCAAACAACCAACCAAGCCCATTTTTAGGAATGAGATCTAAATCTATACTAATGATATTTAAAAAAAATATAGAAATATCTTAGTTTATGAAATTTTTAGGACAAAAAACATCGAAAAGTATCTAAAAAACTAAATAATTATTTGTATATTGGAAATTGTTGTTACGTAATAATTTACGCAATCTACACCTGACATTAGTTTTATTTACCTTTAAAACAGGTTAAATGCCTGCATTACCATAAGACTCATATCATCTCTTTAAACTTTCACTCTTGTTTGTTAGGTCACATCAGTTTACTTTAATAGTCAGGACATATTCGGTTATAAAACATTAAATATATAAAACAAATATTTTTTAGACGCACAGCAAAGGGGACATTTTTTTGAATTGAAAAAAAAATCTCGGGTAGGGTTAAACCTACAACCATTGGCGCCGTGCCCATCCCAAAAATGATCATGTGCCCACCTCAGGACAGGATGTCGGGTCACCGATTTGAAAAAAATAAATAAACAAATAAACATATTATTTTTTATTTAAAATTTAAGATATATTTAGCTTTATATATAATTGCGTGAAAACATTTTTTTAACGTAATTTCCAAGTTATAATACGCCAAAGTTGCAAGTTAGACAGAGATTTTCGATACAGACTTAGTCGTCAAAGACTACGAATTCCATATCCATATGATATGGTTATAATTCTCCGTTAATTAAAACTATCTCTGCAATTATTTGAAATAAAAAGTTTTACTAACTAAATGCCAAAAATTAATAATCCAATTATATCTATTTTCATTTCACGAAACGAGCTTCCAAAGAAAATCGCTCATTGACAGCATATTGGCAGCCAGAATATTATATCTAGCCGGCACTTTGACCAATAAACTGCGAGTATTTTCGTTCCCTAGGAATTCGACTTACGTAGGCAACTCGCCCTCCTTTGAATCGCTTGTAACACGGGCATTTTTCCGGAGAGCTGGAAAGCGGCACGTGTGCAATCTATTCCAGGAAATGATTTTAAACTTTCCCTTCTAACTATTTATTGTAAGGTAATAGAAAAATTCATTAATCACCAAAGTTTAAAGTAAGGTAGGTGCGGGTAATAAGGTCTGGCTAAGGGAGATTTGAAATAAAATTAAAACTATTAATTCAAATCAACAAATAACGGTTTTCGACCTTAGAGATCCATTACCATAAAATATAAACAAAAAATGGCAAATTTTTATCGTAAACAAAAGTAAAATTAAACATTTCAAAAACCTTGTCAGTAGGTCTTATTATACTATAGTAGAGTAATAAGGCCTAGGTCTTTAACATACGTAAATAATCAAAATAGACATAGTACATTTGGTAATAAGAAATAATTATATTAGCTGTGTATTAATTAGGCTAAAATTTTTAAAAATGACAACAAATTTCTTGGCTTAACAGCCATCAGGGCACTCAAAACTGTTTGTATCATCCGCTGACAAATCGATGCACTCCTCAAGACACAAATTGCCGCCTTTAGAACATTGCCTCATATCAGCCATCTTATTATTCTCATAGCCATAACAGCACCAATTCTTTTTAGTACTTCTACCTTTAGGATTGAGCTCTTTTTCGTTTTCTTTACTCCCCTTAGATCTTTGGTGACTGGAGTTCCTCCGTTAGCTACATGCGTATGTGACCTGAAGCGGCACCGATCATTTTAAATTGCATTTTTGTTACTTGGGCCTTATTAGCCGACAGGCCTTATTACCCGCACCTACCTTATTTAGAAAAACACAAAACCTTACATGACAGACAGAACATATCTCAAAATATCACTCAATTAATTATTAATTCTGGTATCGGCGCATTTTTTATCGTACAAAAATGCCAAAAATTTTGCTTTTACAGCTTTCTCCCATGAAGTACTCGATTTTTTTAAATTTTTCGATGGCAGACTAATGAATGATACCTAAACAAATAACGCAACATTTCATATTTTGTTGTTTGTAACAATAGTTGTAATATTAGTTATACACAAATTTGTGCTACATTTTTATCAGACTGTAAATATTTTATATTTATTTTGTTCCAGCGACTAATAAATACGGAATAATTCTTCTCTGCGTTGGAGCATTAGCTGTAATAATTGTAATCTTCATGTTTATTGATACTCTTCGATATGTGATACACAACTCATCTTCAACAGTGAAAGCATACACAGCCTTCGTAATTGCAGTATACCCGGTAACTATACCACAATTATTTTATAAGAGCCGTTTTAACACATATGAAAATTACAATAACACTAAAATGTTGGACTTCCATTGTCTTTATTTGTTTATTGATACATAACGTTTCGGTTGGAGATACATCACAAACCGAAACCTTGAGTATCAATAAACAATAAAGACAAGTCCAAGATAAAACATTAAAATTCAATAATAAAAGTTAATAACTTTAAGTAATTATGTTCATATATACCTGGTGACACAACGGACATATAACAGCCCATAACTTTTTTATTTATAAGAACGAATTTTTGAAATTTGGGTGATGCACCTGCCATAAGGTGCATCACCTTAATAAGGACACGCTTTTAATGACTAATTAAAACCAATTTTTTCACCTCCGGTTTAACCGGGAGTAACTCTAAATTTCAAATTTTAAATAGCACCCTGTATATATTTTAAGTCTACCTAATCTGCCTCAAAATTCTCTTTTTAACCATGTGTCACACTTGTCATTTGATTTCAAAATGGCTGCCAAAATCGATTTTTTTCCAAAAATTTTAGTAGGCCATGATGTGACAATTACAAATTATCAGCTTGTAAAAGGCGTTAAAATGTAAAGAAAAGGTGTAAAAATATTTGTGATCTTGTTAATTTTTATCTAATTAATAAGAGTTAGGAATATAGGTAAATTTTTAAAATTTTAGAAATTTATTTTTTTATCGCTTAATATTTCAAAATCCAAAATAGGAAACTCCAATTTTTATTTAATGGAACTTTAAAACAAACATTAACTATTTTATATAATTTAATATAACTAGTATGAAGAACTGACTTTATTATTAAAAACGCAAAATTATACATATCTACATTTTTCTATAATAATTGTTTAGTTAACTTTTGTGTTTTAGGTTTATTTATTAACTAAATTTCTTTGATTTGTACTAAAAATTAACTTTTTATTGCATTGATCTCTTGATAACTATGTGTAACATTTTAGTTATCCCTATGCTGGGGTATTACACTGCCTCCTTGACGCATTATTGTTATGGTACATTCCACAATAATTCGTTGATTTCTCGACCACAATAAAACTTAAATGACAACCCTTAGTGGAAAACCAAGTCATAAAAGGGTTGCCTCACAAATATCTATTGTGAAGGCACCGCACCTTTTGAAAAGGTACAGGTCCTGATTACCTACTAATATTAATAGTTTAGGTTAGCTATTTTGGATGCTCAATAACACACACGAAAATACCTTGACAAACTCCAAACAACTGATGAACTAAGACGAAAAACTCTGCTTTATATTCAACACCTGCAATTTGCCTTTAACCTACATATATGCCAAAAAGTAGGTACAATAATAAATAAAGGAAATTTTAAGTCCTGACCTGCATGCGGGTACCTAAAGTATACTGAGATTTACGACTAACAGTAGCAGGTAAAACGTAAAAATCAACGAATTATTGTGAAACGTACCATACCTGTACTAATACTTTTTATAAGAATTTGCGAACCAATGTATTTATGTAAAATTCTACGATTTTGGTAAAAAAGTCAGATGTTCAGGGTCTTTGATTATATTTACGTGGCTTCTGGGGCCTTTATTATTAAAGACAGAAAAAAATGTTTTATTTAAAAATTGTAGGCTTTTTTCCATATTATCTTTTGAACTTATCAGTAAAAAAATATCGCAATAAAACATTGGAAAAATATAGGCAACTTCAACTTTTTTTCTGATTTCAAATATATATACATTGATGATATTTGGATGAACCATTTTTGAGATATTTTAGGTTAAATTATTAATAAATTACAAAAAGTTTCATATTAGTATCAAGAAAGCCATGGAAACAATAGAATTGTTATGTTGCTGAATTTGGTGAGGGTTTTATCTGGACCCATAATGTTTATTTTTGTGATTAAACATTCCTGCTAAAGTGAAGGAAGACTTGTCGGTGAATACAATTTTATTTAAAAACTTTGGATTCTGCTGCATAAACCTAGCTATTTCCAATGCATACTTAGGTCGGTCCTGCATGTTTTGTTCAGGAAGGTTCTGAACAGACATAAATTTATAAGGATGAAATTTGTAAAATTTTAAGGTTAAATAAATTTTATAATCCGTTTTATTAAGTTCAGATGCCGCATCCGAGATTAATATTATAGGATTTTCTAAAATTGTTAAAAGTATTTAGTACAAGTTCAATAGAAAAAGTATAATAATTATCCTGAAATAACGACGATATCCAAAACCTTGTTTTCATGTCGTGCTGCAGTCCTTTTCTTCATTTAAAAGCTTTTTCGTTCAATAAACTTTCTTGCTATGTATTTAATAGTATCTATAGATGGTACCCGTTGTTAAGGATATAATAAGTAATATTCCCTTTGCACTGTCGTCACATTATTATTGTTACCATAAAAAAAGACGCATAGTAGAGATTTTTTGTTCTTCTGTATAACCCATCGAGAAAAAAGCAATACAAACTACTTTTAATAGTTAAAATGATAAATTTCAACTTTTTGCAATATAATAGTCAATTTTTTTAGAACAATTTTATGGTTTTCATAGCTTTCTTGATACTAATATGATTTTTTTTTCAATTTATTTATTTTTAGGCTTAAATATCTCAAAAAAGGCTCATCCAAATATCATTAATTATATATAA
>JAHBCN010007111.1:45303-86653 GCA_019359885.1 Listronotus oregonensis | reverse complement strand
TTCGCCGATCGCGCGCGGCAAGCGCTATGGTGGCGTTTTTTTATATAAAAATACAATACAGTAGGTAATACACCATAATGCCAACCTGGGGAAATTTTTCCCCTATTTTCTGGGGTTTTTTTTTCCTAAAAGGGGGAAAAAAAAGGGAATTTTTATCTAATATCTGGGGGATTTTCAACATTGGATTGTTTTCAGTTCAATTTATAAATTTCAGTCAATTTATAAATTTTTTAATATTAAATGGACTACTAATGACAAGTACCTATTAAATCCTTATACCCTGGGTTATGGTTTGACCATTGTATTTTTTAAAAAATTGCTTTTTGTTGCGCTGGTTAATACGGGTTAATTCTTTATCGGGTTTCGGGGGAATTACAGATCAACTGCTACTTAGCATCTCTGCATGTTGCCCCCCTTTTTTCGTTTTTTTTTGTTTGTTGCCCACAAAAAAAAAAAGGGGGAAAAAAAAGAAATGTCAAGTTCGTGTTTTTTTTGCTCCACAGTAATCCCGAGACTGAGCGAGTTTTTCAGTCTTTAAAAAACGTTAAAAATAAAAAGTGAAATTAATTATCCAGTGAGGCATTAAATGCAGTGTGTTTAATTCGTCTTTCTAGTGAAAACTGCTGCCAAAATTATTCTTTAAAAAAAAAAAAGATTTAAGTCTTATGAAAAAAAAAAACCCCTTTAAAAAAAAAAGATTGTTTTTAAAAAATTTTTTTAAAAAAATTTTTTTTTTTTTGTTTAAAATTTTTTATTTTTGTTAATTCATTTTGCTATCTATGTCCATTGTTACCATGAGTTTTTATTTTTATGTTTTTTTTAAACTTTTCTGACAATAAAGTCATTTTTAAATTATTTTTCTATTTAATTTTGATCTGGGGAAATTTTGGGGGTTTTTTTTTTAAAAAAAAAATTGGGAATTTTCAGCGAGATTGGGGGGGAACACTATAATACCCCCGTTCAGGGGGTTTTCGACTTAGCTGAGTTCAGACGGTTTAAAAAGTGTAGTACACGCAATTTGTAAATTTCTCAAAAACCCCCAGAAGCCCCGAGAAAGTAGCCTCGAAAAATTCCCGAGACCCGAGAAATTGATAACCTCGAGAAATCATGAACCCTAACTGTAACCTATTTTTTGCAGCTTTTTTTTTTTAACGACATAAGTCGCTCTGTACTTCAGCCAACTCGGCTTCGCTTTTTTTTAAAACCCTTTTTTTGACTTTTCCTCGACATCTTTGTTTAAATCCTCGCGCACTTTCATGTTGTCCGCAATACTCCCCCGATGCTGGCTTGATTCTATTTGGTTTTTTTCCATTCTGGGTCGCTGCTGGGGGGGAAAAAGACGCGGCCATGTCTTCAACCTTAGCTTTCGTGTTCCACTACCCCTGACTGGTTAATGGAACTGTAAAATTTGGTAGGCACCTGTGTTATGGGCTGACGGGCGTCGTCAAAATTTTTTTAAATTTTTGGGACCGTCTTCTTAGCCGGTCTGACAACAACATTCTTTAAAATATTAATTTTTGGCGGTGACGGTGGTGGTGGGGGCACTTGCTGTGCCTCGAAAGCGTCAATTTTTTTGGGGTTTTTTTTTTATCCACAAATGTAGATAAAGCCTATCAACTTCCTCTTCTTCAATACTGGGGTTGGGAAAAGGGGTGGGGCCTGACCCATTTTATCCAACTCATCCAATAAAAACTCTTGAGTAGCACAAAACCCAAATCCAAAAAAATATTCTCACTTGTCATTTTGATTTTTTTTTTTTACAAACCCCTTTTTTAACAATATCACTTATTAAGTCTTTACTACCAGACCTTTTTATCATCACAATCACCCCCACCCCCTGTCCTTGGACCTTGTGGGGAGGGGGGTTTTTTTTTCCCCCCCCACCCCCTGCCTTTGCTAACCGCACAATCACCCCCACCACTGTCCTTGCTGACGTTGTCGATAGAGGGATTTGTGTCTAATCCCTACCACTGCCTTTGCTAACCTTGTAAACATGCGACCAACTTAACCTCGTATTCTGCTTTCAAGGACAATGAAATTCTGCGATTCGAGTGTAGCATTGCCGGTAGTTAGTGGTTAAATATTAATAATAAATAACAAACACATAAATATTAACAACGACTTTGATATGGACCTTACAGTTTTATACATCCTCTGATAGAAACGTTTCAAACACTTCGAGTAAAGATTTTAATTTTTCCTCATCTGTTAAAAAGATTCTACCACAGCCTGTATGTTGCGTACATTTTCGCCTGGATCGTTCTGATAAAACTCGATGTCTGTATGACCCCAAGGTAAAGTTTTGCTAGACGAAGGAATTACAAAACGTTTATCGTCCTTAGCCGATAGCGCTATTTTCTTTATTAATTTTGTATAAACGTCATGTAATTCACTGCGAAAGGTCTTCATCTTTCTAAAAATCAAACCTCCGTGTTCAACGATTCTTTTATAATCTTCCATATGAAGTTCCTTTTCGATAACCGACTTTTTAATTCCTTTTGCTTTTTTTAATTCACTACTTACGGACTTAATATAGTATGCTTTGGCCCCGGTACCATAAAAACCAACTATCGGATCACCAGGAAATTCGTCTTTCATTTTACCGGGAACCGATTCACTTTTAATTATATTAAATGTATTTTGCTCGGGATAATTGGAAGTGTCGAATTTATCCGGGTGTTCTGACATTACACGATAAAAATCATCGGTGAACACTTTAAGAATAAGAGAATCCGTGTCGGTGTATAGTAAAGATGCGCTACTACCAAACTTTTTCTTTATAAAGTCATAGAAAAAACCATAAATAACTGTTTTCGAAATGTCCAATATGGAAAACCCTATATATATATATATATAGGTTTATCGTATATTATTTTTGTTTTCCCCATATGAATTGCGACAAAATCTTCGGTAAAAATGGAGCAACTATTAAAATTTGGACGGGCAATTAATGCCCTTGCACCCACTTTACCGACGGAATTGTCCCATTGAGTAATTAACTTTATATCTTTGCGGTTTTCAACATTCTCCATCGTTTTTCCGAAAACAGCGTTTATAAATAATTTAAACAAATCCCTACCAAACTTTGTTGTTGCCGAGTTTCGCAATACCGTATTAAAATCAATGTATGTCTTTAACCACTTGGACTGATTAAATTTCAAAATCCGATGCGTTTTCATTACCATAAGACCGTTCTGGATGGCTTGTTTTAATGTTCTAAAATGGACAATATATCGCCTTTTGTCATTTAAATTGGGAATTAATTTTGGTAATTTGGACGTCTCAACTGGTGGCACCATGTTTTCCACTAGGAATGGCAGATCGCCCAAAATATTTAAATTTATTATTTCATTTTCCGTAAGCCATCTAAAACCGCCGAATGGTAAAGATTGAGACATACTGTGACCGTAAAGATTTGTTGCATCTAGATATGTGATAAATGACGACGGTTCTGTTGGATTAAAGTTTGGCAAGTATGAGTTATTCGCAATATGCTTCCTTTCCGTACACTGACTTATTCCACCGCGAATACCTTTCTTAAAAAAATGAATCATATCAATATCTGTTAAAAGCTCTAACTCCACCTTGGTCATACGTAACATACAGTCAAAAGATAAACTTGGAAGGGTATAGTAATGCGCAGAATCCAATTTGTAAATCTTTAAACAAGTGTCGCGAAATTTCTCAAATACATCACATAACAACAAAACGTCTGACTTTAAATACACATCCGAATAATCCCCTAAAATTTTACACTTAAACAAATGCCATACTTTTTTGCTCTCTCATAACTTTCATGGCTGACATGTTCTTCGCGTAAAGTATCATAAAATTGATCTTTCGTTGGGAGATTTGGGGTTTGCATTTTTTCCATACAATCAACGAAACTATATGGAAAAACACCTTTTTGGCGCATTAAATTAAACTGGTCGTCTTTTTTAAACATTTTGCGTGTTTCCTTAAACTCGTCCATATTTAAACCGTTACCCAAGTTTTCCAACGATGCAGATAAAAATTTAAAACTATCTATAAATCTAACTTTAAGATACTTTTTTTTTTATGGATCCGGTCTTGTTATCAAAATAATCATGCATATAAAGACTCTTTGTGAATGACACATATTTTTCTTTACTTTGAGCTATAACGTCAATTTTGTCCCCATATCTACATAACTCTTTAATAAACATGTGGCTATCATAGCCACTTAAGTTATGAAATATAATGGGAACAAAATTGGGTATTTTGTAATTTAAGTTGCAGATGGAATGTGCTGCACCAAATCGTTTTTACCCGTTATGTGGCAGTGATCTTTTACTTTAACATCTGAATCCAAAAATGGTTGTTCGCAAATACCACATGTAGTAGCATTTCGATATTCATTTTTTTCCTCAGTTGTTAAAGGATTCATTGGCATAATATCTTTTAAATAGGTATTATACATATGTCTTAGGTCTGCTTCGAGGCGATCTACAAATACTTTGGCAGCGTCATTACCTCGATATAGCTCAAATTTTGAAATTGTTTCATCAAAAGAACATTTAATAAAATATGCAAAGGAGTATGGCTCATGTTTACAGCTATTAATCGTGTAAGAATTTTCGGGATTAGGTTCCTGAGTTAAAATAGGTTTTAATACGGACTCAAAATCCGCATACACAACAAACGGAACCCGCATTTGTTTTTCAATACCCTCAAATTTTAAAATATTTTCCGGTACACATCTTCCAAATTTATCTACTTTTGTTTCATTTGATGGTGTTAATGCATATACATGTTTACAGTCATTTGTTTGATGCAATATTAAATCTGACGCTGCTTTAAAATAGACCAAACAACCATCGCAAAAATAAAACCTACTTTTACTACTTGAAATTTGATGCGATACTAAACGAGATAAGTCCTTGATCCAACAGTAATGATTGGTTGAACATTTTCTATCGCATTTATGTTTATTGTCAGCCCCATCGTCTTTAATATTGCAGTCCTTAGTTAATAATAGCAAATTAACATGAGTTTGCAGTTTTTGTTTGCATATCGCAATGGACCGACAACTTCATAGGTTAATTTGTTATCTTCAAATTTTGACTCTAAACCATACACATTAACAGAAATATTATTTAGACCTTCAAATTTTGTAATATCACTTAATTTTACTGGATAATCCATACCTGTCATGTTTAACACTAATGAGAAATGGGGATATGAACCTAGCTGAGATGTTGCACCTGTAGGAGGATACAGGGCTGAGGTGATGGCCCACGCGAAACAGCATTCATCTTGATTTACGACATTGACCACTGCATGTTTTTGTTCTATACTTTTAGGCAACTTTACATATGAGGAACCGCCAAGAGGTGAATAATTGTTAATGTTAACCTCCAAGTACAAAATCTTTTCCAAAGCCCACCCTGCAATCAAAAAGCAAACCATATAAATATATTTTGTATTTTTTAAATATTTTGGACAACAAAAATAAAACAATAAATATAAAAATATATAATACACCCTGTTATTAAATTTACATACCTGAATCTTTTTCCTGAAATTCCGTAGACTGAGTTTTCATCGTCTCTACGAATGATTGGTAAACATCGTCAAGGTCGCTTCCAACAGTCACTATTTCGTTGCATGTATTAAAGGACTTATCACTGTATATTTCCTGAGATGGTAGAAAATAACGTGCAACAACAACCATATTTATTTTAACTGCATTTCTTAACCTTAACACCTCACTTATAACACCCAAAACTCGGTCTTTAATATTCACAAAAAATGCAGTGTAGTCCACTTGGTCACTGTCGCTAACTATATGGTATGTTGCGATTCTACTTTTAAACGCACTTTGCACCAATTGCACACCCTGTGATACTGGAACACGAGATTTGATTCGATGTTGCAATGTTCTCTGGTGGGCCATCATCTGATTTTGTGGAATACTTAAATTACAGATATCACAGTCCAGCATACGTGGTATAGGTGCGCCAAATCTGAATCGCTTACTAGGTCCAGCCACATCATCACCAAATCTTCTGGGACAAGATTCCGCTTTATGGCGCAATAAACCGTAAGAACGAGCAAACCTAGCATTGCACTTTTCACACTCGTATTGGGACATTTTACACAACTTGATTGTAACAAAAATAAATTTAAACCTTTTTAAAATTAACTAACATAAAGTTTGGTATTAAATGTGGTCGGTCACCTCAACGCACCGCCTTTATAACACTACGCCAAGTGGGTGGGACAAAAAACATCAAGGTCGAAGAGCGAAAGAAGCTCGCAGGCGCATTCATGTTCAAGGTTGAAGAGTGGGAAAGGCACGCCTGCTTAACAAAGTTCAAGGTCGAAGAGCAAAAGAGTGGAAGGGACAAGCATGCGCATTAATTATCAAGGTCAAGTAGACGAAGAGTGGGAGGGGCACGCATGCGCAGTAACGCTCAAGGTCACAAGACAAAGAGTGGATGACGCGCATGCGCAGTCAGTCAAGGTCAAGTGGAGGGGGGGCTCGGCATACGTATTATTACACTACTAATATCGAAAAAGCACCCCAATTTTCAATCGAAAATTCTCGTGTCAAAATATCTGCTTTTTTAAAAAAGTCGGTGGACATTTTGTTTTTTGAAATTTCTATTTTCTGATGGTGTAAAAAAATAGACATTATACATGGTAAATGTTCTCAGAAAATGCAAAGAAACGAAAAAAACTCGAATCAATTTTTTTTTTAAATCATTATGTACATTTGGTTGTTAATTTTATTAGTATATTTCGATTTGCAATTTTTTGTTTATCAAAATAAATATTTTAAATCAAAAAAATTACAGTGTGTTTGGGACATAATAAGAAAAGTTTTCACCCAAATTTCGTAAAAAAATTGTAAAAGATGAAAATAAAAAACCAAAAACTTGGTTATTTGAATTTCTCACATAAATTTTGAGGTTATGTGAAAAAAGTGTAAATACAAAAGTTGTAGATCTTTTTATTACCTACCACTTTGCCATTTAACTTTTTTCCATAGGATTTGCAGTTTTGCCCCTTAATCGAGATAAACCGTTTTTTACCCTTAAAAACTCACCCCTTCCACTTCCCGACCTCAGATAGCCCGTAAAATATTTTTCCTTTCATTTGTCTTGTATTCTCTTCCTTTTCCAATAGGTTTCATCCTACTATTTTTTTTTCTCTTTTTACCATTTTTAAAGGTTTCAGCCCTGGTCTATAATTTTGACTGATCACAACTCACAACCACTGAAAATCCGTTCAAGTAAAAAAATTCAGGATGACGTCATTACTTTACGTAGCTCTGAATACGACGTGACCTGGGGAAGATCAAGAACATAGTCGGTAACTTAAATTCGCATACTTTTGCTTTGTGTCCTTTTTGTAACAAGTGCATAAAAAGGGGTCACTTTATAGCTGTATCCCTTTTTTGGAGAGGACTCCAAATGTCACAAAATAGAAACAGCAGATATTTTATTCATGTAGTCAGTACTGATATAGTTTATTTCAGCTAAGATTTGAATTTAAAGCCGTTATAATTAATCATGACGGACTATGATGTGTCATTATCTAGTTACTAGCTATTTTCTTTGTTCAGGGTCGGATTAAGGTTTGCTTGATTAAAATATCTTGTCACGTCCAAATTTTTTTATTACATAGTCGACATTATGTTGTTCTTTGCTTAATGAAAAAATGGTGTTACACCAATTATTATGAATAAAATTGTTTTGACTCTGCGGCTAAAGTATAGCTTTTCCGCCTTCTTATAGTCTTAAGTTATTTTTAGGCCAATATTGGAGTAGCCTAAACCCCAGAAACAGATTTATGGCACCAACCCAAGCAACTAGGGTTGCCACCTGTAAAGTAAGGACATTGTTTTGACTCTGCGGCTAAAGTATAGATTTTCCGCCTTCTTATAGTCTTAAGTTATTTTTAGGCCAATATTGGAGTAGCCTAAACCCCAGAAACAGATTTAAGGCACCAACCCAAGCAACTAGGGTTGCCACCTGTAAAGTAAGGACATTAAAGAAACGTGTGTCTGGGTGAGGAAGAGACAGGTTAGATGTAAAATTAAATACAAATTTGTGACTAAGTATAATATGGTTTATTTTTTATCAAAGACAAAGACAAAAAGTTTATTAATGTTAGACACCCAGGTTTGAGTACAATTTGCAAATATAATAAATAATAACAAGGAAAACATAGGTTGTTTTGGCTGGACCGAGTTCTTCATTTTGCATATAGTTTTTAAGAAATTGTCTTCTTAATGAAGATACATGTGATTTTTTCATCAATGCTCGGCGATTATTATCCGGTCTATAAGAAAAGCTCATACTTTTTAATAGTCTATAAAGACTTGTTTGACTGCCATCATATAGCTGTTTGTCACGAAGACGATTGTGTGGCGTTGGTAATGTCACTTGTAATTCTACAAAACAACACATAATTATATCGTTAACTTAATGCAATAAAAATATAACACAACACTAAAGTGTACGGAAACAAAAAGAAAACAAATTTTACATTTTTGTAGATTTCTAAAATTTTGGTATTAGCTGGAAGAATAGACCAAAGAGAACTTGGTCCATTTCCTTTACATAAATGTCTGAATGTTTTTCTTGGGACAACTATCTTTTTCTGTTCAGAGGTGTTACAAACATAAAAAGCAATATTTAAACCTAAGGTGGTATTGTATTGTATATGCATTCGTGATTCGAACCAGATCTTACGTAATTTAATGCCTTATCCATTAATCTATTGAGGCGTTGTAAACCTACTTTCGAAAATGGAATATGAACGGCAAAAGAGAGTCTCGGTAATTGTCTAGAAAGTGGCCGCAACTCCGATTTTGACCAAATTTGGCATACGGGGGTTTTTGGGGCGCTGATCACGAATCTGAAAAAATATTTGGCGGAAACATTTCGTTTTCGAGATATCCATCATCAAACTTGAAAGTCAAACTAACCTCATTTACACTATATTCCCCCTTCTTTTTGTACACAATTCTTGATTTTTACACTAAAGTGGCACACAATATTTTATAAACACCTTTTAAAAACTTTTTTTTGTTTATTTTACACCTTTTTCTTCATTAAATTGCCAAGTATCACTTTCAAACGGGGCGGCCATGTTGTATATTTTGTATACCTGGTTGCAGCGTTTGAAAGTGAATTTTTACAATTAAATGAAAAATAGGTATAAAATAAATATAAAAACAAGTTTTTAAAAAGTTTTATTAACTATTGTGTTCCCAAATTCAGTGTAAAAATCAAGAATTCTATACAAAAAGAAGGAGGATTAGTTTTAATGAGGTTAGTTTGATTTTCAACTTTGATGACGGATATTTTGAAAACGAAACGTTTCCGCCGACCCAACCAAACAACCAACCAAGCCCTTTTTTCGGGATAAGATCCAAATCTATACTAATGATATCCTAACAAAATTATAGAAATAACTTAGTTTTTACAATTTTTAGGACAGCACACATTAAATATATTTAAGAAACTAAATAATTATTTGTATATTTGAAAATGTTGTTGCGTAATAATTTACGCAATCTACACCTGACAATAATTTTATTTACCTTTAAAACAGGTTAAATGCCTGCATTACCTTAAGACTCATATCATCTCTTTAAACTTTCACTCTTGTTTGTTAGGTCACATCAGTTTACTTTAGTAGTCAGGACATATTCGATTATAAAACATTATATGCATAAAAAATATATTTTTTGGTAGCACAATAATTAAAACAAATAGTAAGCGGGTAAGGTTAAACCTACAACCACAGAATAAAAAAGGATTAGCCTACAACCATTGGCGTATATAGAGGGGCTGTGCCCACCCCAGAATGACCTTCTGTCCACCCCAGGAGAGGATGTCGAGTCACCGATACGAAAAAAATTAAATAAATGAATACACATATTATTTTTTATTTAAAATTTAGGATATATTTAGCTTTAGATATATTTGGGTAAAAACATTTTTAAACGTAATTCCCGAGTTATAATACTCCAAAGTTGCAAGTTAGACAGAGATTTTCGATGGTTATAATTAATCCTATCCCTGCAATTATTTAAAATTAAATTTTTTATGACAATAAAAAAAATCATTTATAAAGTAAATTACATTCCAAAAATTGAGAATCGAATTACACCTATCCTTATTCCACGAAACGAGCTTCCAAAGAAAATCGCTTATTAGCCAAAATACGCTGTGTACTGCATTTGACAGTATCAGTTTATTGTTAGCCAGTTTATTATAACTAGCCGGCACATTGACCAATAAACTTCGAGTATTTTCGTTTTCTAGGAATTTGACTCGTGAAATGGACTTATAGCCCAAAACCTTAAGTTGAAATTACTTTTAGTGCGCACGGTAGGCAACTCGCCCTCTTTCGTATTGCTTGTAAAGGCGGCGACTGACTTGTAACTAAACGTGGTAATGTAACATGTCACACATCGAACATTCTCGCAGTGACTACAGAAAACTGCGCCGTTCGCGGCAAGCTGCTCGCGCTCGCCGTTGCTCCATCGGGTTGTAGGTATTTTCGCGAATCCCTTTGAAGTGTGAGCGTATGAAAAGTGGTGGTTTTTTGCTATTTTGTTATTAAAATAAAATTCACTTTCTGGGGTTTAGCATTTTGTGCGAATCAGGATGCAGTGAGATCGTGAGAAAACCCTGCTTTTTATTGACAAATATAGAGAAAAAGCAAATCTTTGGGATCCTCGTCAAAAGGATTATTTTAATAAAATAAAAAAAATGACTTATAGAAGGAACTGGCCGAAAAAAATTAACAGCCTACAGGCGTCGCTTAGAAGGGAAAAAGCTAAAATAAAGAAAAACAGCGGAACTGGAACAGGTTAGTTAAGGCTATTTATCAGATATCATTCGAATGAAGTTTTTGTATTGGTCTGTGAATTTTTGATTTTTGAGAATGCTTAATAAAGTCTGTCCACCGTTTTTTTGTCTACTTCTGTACAAATTCGTTACCCAAACGCGTTTTTTTTCGTCTTTAAATAACAATAGCGTACTAGCAGAAATGCAAACTCTCCATGTCTGACGTTTTCGACGACACTATGAAGACGAATGATGGATCACCCGCGAACCGAGCATTCAAACGCGAATATTCGCTACGATATGGTGATGAACTGAACGGGTTGCTGTAATGTAATGCTCGTAGCGAGCATTACATTACAACGTTCGGTCACAAGTCAGTCGCCGCCTTAACACGGGCATTTTTCCGGGGAGCTGGTAAGCTACACGTGTGCAATCTATCCCCAAGAAAGGATTTCTTGGGGATAGATTACACCTTCTCACTTATAGACCTATATCCTTTCTTTTAGTTCTTTGTAAAGTAATGGAAAAATCCTATAGTTACCATATTTTTAAGTATTTAGGAAAACCCAAAAACTTACATGACAAACAGTACGGATTCCATTACAAAAAATCCACATCAGGTCTTTTTTTCTCACACAACCGAAACAAGTCCCTTTATTGAGTCTCTTGATAAATTCCAAATTGATGTTCTTGACATATCCACAGCTTTCGATCAGGTCTGGTTTTATGAGTCCCCCCCCCTACCGAAATACGCTACTGATTCCCCAGGCTCCAGTTTACTGGTAAATTCCTAGAATCCCTTCTTGTACATGGTGAGATGTCTCAGAAAACTTTGTTTTTTAGTTAATTTTGTATCTTTTTATGTTTTGGCTATTTAAAGGTTTGTTTGTTTTATATTTATTTAATTTGCTTACTTTTTGTCTGCGTATGTAGCATGTCTCAAAATATCACTCAATTAGTTATTAATTCTGGTATCGGCGCATTTTTTAGCGTACAAAAATGCCAAAAATTTTGCTTTTTCAGCTTTCCCCCGTGAAATATTTGATTTTTTTTTTAATTTTTTGATGGCACGACCAACAAATAACGCAACGTTTCATATTTTGTAGCTTGGAACTATACTAGTATCTAATATTAGTTATACACAAATTTGTGATTTGTGCTACATTTTTATGACTGTATATATTTTATATTTATTTTGTTTCAGCGACTAATAAATACGGAATAATACTTCTCTGCGTTGGAGCCTTAGCTGTAATAATTGTAATCTTTATGTTTATTGATACTCTTCGATATGTGATACACAACTCATCTTCAACAGTAAAAGCATACACAGCCTTCGTAATTGCAGTATACCCGGTAATTATACCATAATTATTATATAAAAGCAGTTTTAACTAAAAATATATATAACAAGGAAATAAGGAAAATAAGCGAAAAATGACCGCGAAAAAAATTCGAAACGGTAATGTCAGTTTAGCCCATATTTTTAAGACTGTTGCTTCAGTTTCGCTTTCGCAATTTTATTTTTTTTTTGTTTAATATTTTGGGTGATTCCTGTATTTAAAAAAAGTATGATGCTCATGATTTTAATGGGCGATAGAGGAGCTCAAAATAAGTCGAAAAAGCCAAGAACATATGAGTCAAAAGTTAATTGTTTTCGAAATATGCCCTTTTAAAGTTTCAGAAACTTGGCAACACCGCGCCTGTTTCGTCGAAGCGGCGGGTCTCAACTTCGAACGTTGTTGTGAGTTTTTTGCACTGTTTACACTTTTTTAAAGGAGATGTTCATTCATTTACATACAAATAATAAAAAATATTTCCTGCAACTTATTTTAACATTAAATTTAAGTAAAAAACAATCAATAATTGTTTGGTTTTTATTTGTAATTAAAAAATAATTGTACTTACCATAAGAATAGGCTTAATATCCATTATAAGAACACAACTTATTATGCTTTAAAACGGCACTTTTTTGTTTTGCTTAAAGACTAAGATTTCTCGATCGCACACATTCCGTTTTCATCAGTCTTTAGTAGGTACACTTGCAATACGTTTGTGTTGAATTTAAAACAAATCGTCATATTTTTTCCCGATTCAAAAACACACAAAAATATCGTGGCCGGATCGGTAAGCTTCTTTGTACGACTGACTTTTCGCACAAAGGTATCGCTCTGTTGCCAATTGTTTTTTTAATTTTTAACTGGGAGAACAATTGTTAAAAAAATTATTATTTTTTTTATTTGTAGACTAAAACATTTAAAATTAAGTTTATTTTATTATCAAATGAATCTACTGATAAGCGATTAAGAAAAAAGTTTCCAGTTGTTACGGTTTACAGAAATAACTGCTTTCAAAGTGCATGACTTAACATCATTTAGACAAAAATCTGTCAAGTTTTGACACATATGTCATATAAACTTTTCGACTTATTTTGAGCTCCACTATCGCCCATTAAAATGATGAGCATCATACTTTTTACACCCTGTATATATATATATATATATATATATATATATATATATATATATATATATATATATATATATATATATATATATATATATATTTATATATTACAAGTATATGTGTAAATATTTTGTGGCTGACATGTGTTTTGTGACATATATTTTTTTTAATTTTAGGTAACCTGTTTAGTAAGCTACTTTGCAATTTTGGTACCCAGAGCCCATTTACTATCAGAAGCATTAACGCAAGGAATGTTTATGACAGGCATGTACCAACTTTTTTGCCTTTTTGTTTCCTACTGTGGAGGTGATGCTGAGCTAGTTGAATTAGTTAGACCCAATAAATTAAGCCTAAAAGTAGGTCCATGTTGTTGTTTTCCGTGTTGTTTAATATTGCCTAGTTTTGAAGTTAACAAGTGAGTATACAGTTGTTCTCGACAATGTCATGTTTAACCGAAACGTCGTAAAGTAAAGTTCTGTTTCAATCTCAAAAACTATGATTCCTAGTTGAAGTGAAACATTAACATTAAAGTGTACCATCTATTGTAGCAAATATCATTTTCCGTTTAATTTAATTAATTTAAAAAAATTAAAATAGGGCTAATGTTAGATATATAAAAACACATTTTTGAAAGTGTTAACATTTTTTTGGTCTTAAGTTTTTGATTAAAGATTTATGTCTTGTTCCCTGGTGCATTTACAAAGCTTACGGGTGTTAAATAAATTAGGTTTTCATAACCAGTAATTAATTGTCAATGAAATGTTTTGATCATAGAATGTTGGTAAAAAATAACAAAGCCGAATTAAAAAACACGGGAAGTATCTCAGGAAATTTTGTTTTTGCTTTTTTTATGCTTTCTAGTACTGGTGACTGAGATCACAAATCACGTCTGGTCAAGTTACTAGAATGTACTTATTATTTTTTATAAAAGAAAATTGGTCATATTGTGTTTGTTGCAAAACTGTGCTAGAAAAACAAGAACTATTTAACATACAGTTATACATTAGGTACCATTAGGAGTATCTTAAAATGTATTTTTTTATGTCTGTATATTAATCCTAATAAAAAATGAAATATAAAGAATAAGTTTATTTTAGCTTCTAATTTAAAATAAAATATCCGGGGTATCCACATACTTCGACTGGTTTAAAAATGTTGCTTTCAAATTTGAAAAAACTTTTGAAGCAACATTTTAATATTGTTTTATTTATTTTAGTTATAGTAAATATTTATAGAAAATGCCATGGTTTATAACCGAGAGCACCGTATAATGGTTATATCAGTGTATAATAAAGATCGTTTTAAAAAAATAATAATTTAATAATATAACTTATAAAATCTTTTTGTCTTAAAATTAAATAAGACAAGTTTCAGGCTGACTTTTAATACTTGTAATATCTTATTTTTTTGTTTGTTTGGTTTGGTTGTGTGGAAGTAAAAAAATATATTTTGATGTTGAGAAAAGTCACTTAAAAATAAGGTTTCTCAACGAAAGTTATTAATAACAAAAACTTCTCTTTCTCTTTTGATAAAATTAAAAAAAAAACACGTAAATGTATACTGTCTTATTTAAAATATTACGAAGTATGTAATTGGTAGATCGCACGGGGTTTTATCAGTAAACAGTAGATCTTGGGTCTAATCCAGTTGGCCACCCCCAATCTAGGCTGTGGAACATTCGGCCTGTAAAGATTTTTCAATTCCTTCCAAATATCCAAATCTTTAAGTCTCTTATTTCATTTAGGACACCCACTGTACTCTAGTATAATAATAATTTTGAATAGGCCAATTTGTAGCCTCATTAAGCGCTACTTTTATTGACAATATCTTTTACACTATGTGATCCAAATGTAACCAAATTACTTTATTAAATTTTTTATATAACTAGCGTCAGATGGAACAAAAAAACCTGTTGATTTACAAATTTTTATCAAAAATGAAATCTTCCATAAAATGAATAATAAAACCGTTTTTCATATTATTTAAATTTTCTAAAACCATAGATATATAAGCAAAGGGAGATATAACCGTTCATTCATAAATTGGCTTTTGTTGTACATCAAACATTCATAATGTTAAGAAAAGGACTTCCGATAAAATTCCTGCAGGCAACGTCGCAAATGTTTAGCAGCGAAATGGCGGGAAACCAGTGGCGTATTCGTTTCCAAAAACTATTTAAGTATCTATAGAAAATTACTAAAGTATATTTTTTTGTATATATTTCCAAAAATATCTATTTTATAGACTCAGTCCAAATAAAGTTCCATGACAACTTTTTTGTTTGAACACCTATTGGTTCAATACAATAATTAAACTTTATTTATCATATAAAGGACATCTTCTGGAAACTGGCATTGTTAACCGTTAACCATACATAATAAAAAGCTTAAATCAGTTTTTTTAACTTTAACGCAATTCCCTTGTTTTTGTCTTCATAGCTATCCACCGATTTTTATAGATTTAATTTTATGTCAAAAAAGGGATAACAGATCATCTGACAGCCACCTTCAAAGTCCACTTATAAGATCAAAAACGCATGCAATACCATTTTCTAAAAGTAAGAGGAGGAAATTAATAGACCAAAAAATGTTTAGTTCAGTACGAATATCAAAATATAATTGGGAGTTTTTAGGAAAATTAAAATTTGGGATTTGGATTTAAATAAAAAAATCCATTATTAGGACCCTTTCCTGTAAATAAATTTCATTTTTCTAAATTAAATAGGTATTTTTAACTTTTATCTTTTTAATGTTTTTTGATTACGAGAAAAGGAAAAAGGTGAGAAAAAATATCAATGTTTTTTTGCATATAATTTATTGTATTCAGTAACCATATTAAAGTATTCTTAACTAATCCAAGAATATTTAACTAACTATTCATTTCCATTTGTGATAATATCACAAGGATCAAAATAATCTGAAAGATTTCGACAATTTGTGGTAACTGCATATTCTTTTCAAATCCAAGTAGGGAAAACCATTTTTTTTCTCCAGGTTAACAGGAAACCTAAAACAAATTTTATAATTGAAATCGTTCATATGCTATATTAATCTAATAAAAAAGTTTATAACAAAAACTATACCTTGATGGTTACTTTCAATCGATAATAAAATAATTAAACAATTTTTTCGTTAGTTATATAATAAAATTTTATGCTAAAATAAGTAAACAATCGTTGTTAATCTGCACAAAAATATAACATAAAAGGTATTAACAACAAAATGTCATTTGTTCGCAATGGTATTGCACGTCAATGAAGTGAAGTTTTATAAAAGAACTGTTTAAACTTACCTGTGAAACGAAAGATTTTTATTACGAGAATCCAGTTTTCCACAAACCTAGCACTTCACAACCATTTTTTAGTCTGTTTATTAAAAATAATACATAAAATATTAAGAAAATCCTCTTATAACCGCACTTTAAAAACAGAAATCTCTCTTTGAGCTAGTTTAAACGAAATGCAACATCGCCTCACAACACAAATAAAAAATTTACTTCTAGCTGACCGGCGACCTTCGTGACCCTAGCGTACAAAAATTATGAATAAACTACAAAAAGCAGTGTTGCCCATCTTGACCGTTAATATTCCGTTATGATTATTTTTGAGAATAATATTAATAAAGCAAAATAAAAATTAACTAAAAGACATATTTCTGTCGCTGCTACTAAGTTATTGCATAACGACATGTTGTGATCTGTGATCTCTTTATGAATTTAAAAAGAAAATATTAATAAAGCAATATCCTAAAAATTCGCCAATAAAGGACAATCGGCAAGGGTGCATGTGTATCAAGCACGTTTGACCATCAAGTGGTCTAGAGAGGTAGACACTATTTCAATGTTTGATTGCTTTTAATTGTAAACAGTTTTATCTCCCTTTGCTTATATATCTATGTCTAAAACATATACTATAGTTAGGTCCTGATTCATTGAAGACCATCTCGTGTAATGTCGCTCTAGGCTTGACCTTTCCGTCTATTCCGACAACCAGCCTGTTAAACCCCTTACAGTAAAACGATATACAGTGTACCTATTACAAGTAATAAGTTTTAAAGGAACAGTGACATCAAGTACAAAAACATATGTTTTATTATTTTAAAAACATTAATCTTTGTATTATAACCTTACTTGTAGCTTTAGGCCGGAGTCTCATGCATCCGATTTCCGACGATCCGATCATCCGAAAGTATTTTGATTGGTCAGAACATGTGGCGCCACAATGTTCTGACCAATCAAAATACTTTCGGATGATCGGATCGTCGGAAATCGGATGCATGAGACTCCGGCTTACACGTAAAAATCACTCTACCTTCTTAAAATACATAATAAAACATTTGAGATATTCTTGTTAAGCTGCACCATAACCAAACTTTTAATTTTTTATGTAAATATTGTTTAGTGATAATTTACAAATAAAAACATTATTTAATTATAATTTATAGAATTCGCGGTTGGCACTAGGTGAAACATTATAAATAATATAAATTGAAGAAAACACCAAGTATTATGTTTCACTGTATATTAGAATATCTCTGAAAATGTTTCGACCTTGCGGTCAATCAAAAGAGTTTTACAAGTAAACTAAACTAAAATTATACAGTGCCCTATTTAAATAATTTTAAGGGTTCAGTAGGTACGTTGTTTAAAGATCCTTCTAATGGCCTAAATTTGAATTTAATTTAATTGCTTTATCTAAGAGTGGGTTTTTTCCATAGTCTGTCTGAGTATTAGTAATGTTTTTATTTTTATGTACAGCTTTTTTAATTTCTAAAATTTCTAAATAATCGAGTTTTTTGTTTTTGTGCCATTATGTAGTAACTTACAATTATTTTCATTAAAATGGTGATTTGATTTATCAATGTTCTCGAAGCCGGTTTTAGGTTGGTTGAATAAAATTGAAGTTTTATGCTCTTTAAGTCTATGTTTTAAACAACGTCCTGTCTGCCCTATAAAATTGCGTTACAATCAGAACAACCTAACTCATAAACACCTGATTTATCACATAATTTGCGTTTCTCTTTATTATTTACTAAAAATTTCAGATTATTTTTTTAGTTTCTATAATGTTGACGTCCATTTTTGTAATTGTTAGCTTTTGTTAATCCTTTCAACGATTTAGGAAAACCATTTGGTTGGTAGTGTTTTTTGATATCATTATAGAAAAATTTTAAAAATTGTTTTTGTCTCTTTTTATGTATGTTATCTATTATTTGTGGTTTATAGCCATTATTGATAGCTATTGTTTTTATAATAGAGAGTTCCTTATTGTAATTTATTTCACTTAAAGGGATATTTAAAAGTCTGTGGGTTAAGCTATAAATACTGACATTTTTATTTTCCATGATTGGTTAGAGTCTAGGTATAATTGTATGGTGTATGTTGGTTTTCTATAAATACTATATTCTAGTGTGTTACCATTAATTTTATAGTTAAATCTAAAAAATTAATGTTTTATTTATTTCTGTTTCATTGTAAATTGAATATTTTTATTGATTGAATTTATATTATTTATATTATAGATTATTAAACAACTTTTTAGAACTTTTAAATTCAATCAATAAAAATATTCAATTTACACATGAAACAGAAATAAATAAAACACTTAATTTTTTAGATTTAACTATAAAAATTAATGGTAACACACTAGAATATAGTATTTATAGAAAACAACATACACCGACACAATTATACCTGCAGACTCTAACCAATCATGGAAAATAAAAATGTCAGTATTTCATAGCTTAACCCACAGACTTTTAAATATCCCTTTAAGTGAAATAAATTACAATAAGGAACTCTCTATTATAAAAACAATAGCTATCAATAATGGCTATAAACCACAAATAATAGATAAACTCATACATAAAAGAGACAAAAACAATTTTTAAAATTTATCTATAATGATATCAAAAACACTACCAACCGCAAATGGTTTTCCATAAATCGTTGAAAGGATTAAGCACAAAAGTAGCTAACCAATTACAAAAAATGGACGTCAACATTATAGAAACTAATAAAAATAATCTGGGAAATATTTTAGTAAATAATAAAGAGAAACGCAAATTATGTGATAAATCAGGTGTTTATGAGTTAGGTTGTTCTGATTGTAACGCAATTTATATAGGGCAGACAGGACGTTGTTTAAAACATAGACTTAAAGAGCATAAAACTTCAATTTTATTCAACCAACCTAAAACCGGCTTTCGCAGAACATTGTATAAACTCAAATCACCATTTTAATGAAAATAATTGTAAATTACTACATAATGGCACAAAAAACAAAAAACTCGATTATTTAGAAATTTTAGAAATTAAAAAAGCTGTACATAAAAATAAAAACATTACTAATACTCAGACAGACTATGGAAAAAACCCACTCTTAGATAAAGCAATTAAATTAAATTCAAATTTAGGCCATTAGAAGGATCTTTAAACAACGTACCTACCTGAACCCTTAAAATTATTTAAATAGGGCACTGTCATAATTTTAGTTTAGTTTACTTGTAAAACTCTTTGATAATGACCGCAAGGTCGAAACACATGTGTCAGAGATATTCTGAATATACAGTGAAACATAATACTTGGTGTTTTCTTCAATTTATATTATTATTTAATTAATTCTGATAATTATTTTATATGATCCTGTAAGTTAAGAAGCTCTTAACTTCTGTATTTTGCACGAGTTAAGAACTTTATTACCACACCCTTCTTTAATAATGATGCCAATTGACCTTTGGATGGCGATACGCCTTGTAGCCACAAAAGCTTCACTAGGTCCGAAAATCAACGCAACAAAGGTAGAATTACATTTTTAGTGTATTTCTTTTAACTGGTAGTTAAAGCTAGAAGTTACCATTATATTAAAAAAGAATGGCCAATGAAAAGTGATTTTATTCCTGGACAAAAAATTAGCTTTGCAAACGTATTAGTAGATCCAGGCAATATCATGTATGGTAGAAATGGTGAAGGTTTTTTGTATTTGTAAATTTATTTTTTTAGATTGAGCGAAGCCAAATTAAGAGAAGAAATTTTCGTAAGGCAAACTATTAAGAGATGGTTTCCAAACATTTAAAAAATTATAAAATGTCTGATTTTACACAACAACTAATAGTGTATTAAATCCAGAAATAATTTTAGGCGTTAAAATTCGCTTAATATCTTAGTGTTTTATAGAAATTGTAACTCGGAAAACTTTATTTTTCTCATGTACATTTATTATGCTCAAATTTTGCCATACAAAGCTTTATTAGTTTAAAACTTCCTAAATATAACTAACAATTTTCATATGCTAAGTACTAATTGTTGAATATATCTAAAATTTCACATACTATAATTTGAATTTTAAACTTTGTCTAATTTACTGTGCATATTTAAAGTCAAAAAATAATGGTGGATGTGGGGTATATATTTAAGTAATTTATATTATATTATTAAGTATTTTAATATTTCTTGTAACTATCTACTGACAAAACAAAAACAAGTAAAGTTTGTCGTCACTTTGTGCAGGTAAGACTTCGTTTTATAATGGAATGTTGAACCTTTTCTTGGGGCCAATTTTTTAATTTAAAAAAGACAAATTTAACATATATTATGGAACAAGATTTTCTACGTAAAATCCGTAAAATTCAGAACCCGAAAATGTTTATTTTTAGTTTTTAAAGTGTTTTAGTTTGAATAAAAGCATAAAAATGATGACTTTCTCCCGGAAGAGCTGCAGTTTATGTTTTTCCCTAATCTAACTAACTACACTAGAGTCCCGCTAATCCGAATTAATTGGGACCAAACCCTGTTCGGATTAGCGAAAATTCGGATTATACGGAATTTTGTCACATGCGTATTTAGCGTCGGATGTGTAACATATTAAAAGTCAGACGCTAAATACACCTTCATTATTTAACAATAGATGATGTACCTGGCTACTCATTTCAACTTACATTACTTTATTATTTATCTTATACATAAATAATGTATAAGATTCTGTTAATAAACGTACGACGTTACTTGAAAAAACTGGTTTTTCTTTACTTTCCCAAGTTCTTAAATTTTATTTTTTTTTGTTCTGGCCCTGTTCGGATTAGGCGGATTTTCGGATTAGCGGGGTTCGGATTAGCGGGACTCTAGTGAGTCGAAGAGTTAAATATTCAAATTGTCGATTTGGAGAATAGTTAAATCTTGGAGTATTAAATATACTGTTTGATTTTTCTTTAATGTATTAATGGATTGTTAAGTTTATAAAAACTTAATTTAACTAATTTCTACTGTCCGACCAAAGGTTCGGCAACGGCCACATGCGGCCAAACCTTCGACTTCGGCCAAAAAATAAGCCGAATATTTGACCGATGCCGAAGTAATGTATCCCAACATCCAAAAAGAAACGAACAACATTATTACAATTTAATTGCGCAAGGGCAGAGCTTGGTGACAGGGACAGCCAATTCGGCCAAAGTGCAATAGGGTGAGGTGGAAAATAAAAATTTTGGTTTTTGGTAAGGGTGCGGAAATTTGTGGTACGTGATAATAAAACGATCTATAAAAAAAACCACCCCAAAAAAATTGTTGTGTATTATTTTTTATTATGGCAGGGTTCTGATCAAGTTCCTTGTAACGTAAGACAGACATGTTTCAAATTGCATTGCTCTAGTATTGTGTTTTGAACTGCCCCAATGCAAATTCTTTTACCAGGAAATGAAAAAAATATATTTTTATAAACAAAATTTTTAATATCTTTCACACCAAATGAAAACGAATTTCTAAAGTAATGAAATTTGAAACATGCATTTCTGACGTTACAAAGAAGTTGACCAGAACACTGCCATAGTAAAAAAAGTGCATTTTTTTTAGGGGTCACCTCAAAGGGTGTTATTTTTTTTTCTTTTTACAGATCGCTTTATTATCACGCAGAAATTTTCTGCACCCCTGCCATTACAGAAATATTTTTTTTTAATTTTTCACTCCACCCTAATGTGCAAGGCTAAAGAATCGTTTACCTTGCGTATTGGTCGAGACGACAAACATGTTTCTTCTTATAAACGTCAGCTAATTAGGCTAATACTGAAATAGTATTTAAAAACGATACAACAGGAACAATTTTCAATAATAATCTTACCAAACACAAAATATTCTACTATAGAGGCACAAATGACGGTATGGTAAATGAGGATGCTTAGAAAAAATGCAAATACTGCAAAAAGAGTTGTAAGTGTCTCAAAGGATCTTATTGCTTGTGGCAGTTGCAGCAAGAAAAAAACAGGAACACAGAGTGATTTCGACTTAATTAGACCTGAAATTTTTAAATACAAGGAAAAATTAAGGATGAAGGAGAAAGGAAGGAGGAAAAAATGGTCCCATGCCGTGAAAATGCTGATTTACTAAAGGGAAAACCCAATTTCAAATTAAAAAACCAAACACTGGTGACAACGGCGTCACTGTCATACCATATCAAAAAGTGCGAAAATTTCAAAATAAAATATTTGGACTACCATGAGCAACAATGGACCAATAGTACCAAAGATCAAACCATCCTAACGTGCCTTTGCCCAGCCAAAATAATGTCCATATAATTAATGACAATGTAAACAACCCATTGCTTCCGCCTAACCAAAAAAAAAGGATGTTTGCCTCGGTAGTAACATCTTCCAAGTTAGTAAAGCCATGAATAAAGCACAAATGAAAGCAATAATTATAATGTATTGGCAATCACGGAAACGTGGCCTACCCATGATTTTTGTGATTCTGAATTTGGCTGTGATGCTTCCATATTTTTCGTGATGATCGAGACAGTGGTGTTAGTCCTAAGAAAAAAGGAGAAGGTGCACTTTTACCAATATTAAAAAAATTAAGGCAAGGAAACTTAATGCACCTTGAGACAATAAAAATATGAAGAAGTTTGGGCTCTGATAACTTGAACAAAACTGCAGTTTTATGTGTGGTGTATTTCTCGCCCAATTCTACCATAGAAGGGTATCAGTGCCATTTTCAAAATGTGGAAGAGCTAGAAGAGATAGAAAAAAAGTAATTTATGATGAT
Organism: Listronotus oregonensis; assembly: GCA_019359885.1. NCBI lineage: Eukaryota > Metazoa > Arthropoda > Insecta > Coleoptera > Curculionidae > Listronotus > Listronotus oregonensis. The sequence goes on along the minus strand of JAHBCN010007111.1, from coordinate 63,329 downwards.
AACAACCTTCTAGGGATTGAATAGAATGAAGATGATAATGGTTGTTCGTGAATAGTAGCCTCAATCGCTTTAAGGCGGAAGTGGGAATGAAGATGATATCGTAAGCTAATTTAAAACAGTTAAACAATGCTTTTAACGTTCTTAATATTATGCTTAACTTGATTTTCTCTAATGAATTAAATTTTGTTATTTGTTATTTCATGTACTGACTCGTACCTGGTACCTTGTGATAATCGTCATCCTACATTGGTGGCTGTGGTCGCTACTTCCTGTAATTTTAAACCTCTTGTCTTTGATTCCTCTGAATATAATTGTAAATTTGACTTAATGTTTAATGCTGATACAGATAGTGATGTTGATACCTTTAACGATATTTTAAACTATTGTCTTAAATGTTTTGTGTGGAAGAAAAAGTTTAAAAAACACATTTAGATTTTCACATTGGTTTGATAATAATTTAAGGCAAAATATCTATGGAAAGTGATTTAATAGCTCTCGGTTAGGCGCACGCTAAAGTCTGATATACTAATTGTATATAAACAGTTGTTGTATTTATGAGTATACCAGGCTTCATCTGCTTAGGGACGATATACAAAATAACTTTAACTTTACTCCTACCTAATATGATAATTTAAATTGTTATAATATTAAGATTACATATATTTGTGACAAAAAATATTAATTTAAATACATATATAGGCTAATTGGATCGACCTCTTTGGTTTTTTTTTAAATAAATCTCTTCCCCAAGGCACTCCTGACTTAGGGAAGCTTACACACGTTGTTCCCATATTTAAAAACTCTGACAGTAAAAACTTAGTCACAGGTTATTTAGTACAGGAAAGAAGGTAATTTTTTTGGAAAATGAAGCAGTAATTTCGGGGAAATCAGATCAACTTGAAATGTTTTGAAACGCTGTAAAAATTGGCGAAACTATTTTTTTGACCAAAAATAAAAAAATATTGAATATCTCGGGCAATATTAAATTAATTTTTATAAAAAAAGGTAACGGGGGTTTTTTGGGTTACTGATTACGACCCTTTTTTAGGGGTTTTTTGAAATATTTTGGAAGTAAAGCTCAGATTATCAAATAAATACCATTTTTTCAGAATAATTAAGATTTTTTTTATTATGCACTGAAATTGAGATATAAGGGCTATAATAGGAGGTTAAAACTACCCCCTATTTTTACGCTACTGGCCAAAAACTGAAAATGTCTTACAAAAAACAAGATTTAACCCACATTTATCAGTCCAAAACATAAAAAATAATTATCCGATAAGGCTAAAAATGACTGGACATATTTAGAGACATGTGTTCTGACTTTTCACTAAAGGATTATTTTTTTCAAGCAACACAGTCCAGATGGCGCTAAAAAATTAGCATAAAAAAGTTTATTTTGCCCATAACTTTTTTCTGCTTATTTTAAACGGTTCTGGTTGGTCTCAAAATTTTCCCAATTTTGTCTTCTTACAAAATAATTGTAATAATTTTTTTGTGGAAGTAATATTTTCCCAAATATTATCAAAAATAAAAAAAAAATCGTTTTATGTGTCAACTAAAATACTTCATATAAGTAATATATAATTTTTTATCTAATACTACCACATTTTTGGTTAAATTAAAAAAACTTTAAACAATGTAACATTTTTTTGCCAAAAATCACAATTTTCCTTGCGCTATTACTTGGAAGGGGTTTATTTTATAAAGTTGTATTTCATGTTTTTATGATAAAAAACGATAATTTATCGATTGGGTAAGTAATTTTTTATCCCCCATTAAATGACCCCTCCTCCGCCGCCAACCCTTTTTCCCAGTATCGGAACTTGTTTAATTCAATACTGGGCACCTATCTTAGCATAATACTGGGCACCTATCTTAGCATAATACAGGTTACTTCAAATACCTGCTTATTGTCCGAAATTTGCGTTTCGTGATTTTACCTTCTTTACTGTATTAATTGCGCTGTTAGAAAAATTATTAAGGTAGAGTCAGGTAAGTGGGCCACCGGGGATAGTGGGCCATAGCTCTTTTTTTCTCACAATGTACAATACAACATTAATTTAACAGATTGGTAGTACTTCCGCATGTATAATTCACTAAACAAATATTACAGTTGGCATCACTGAAATATTTTCAGAACTGTCAAGTGTTAAAATTAATCACCTGTTTTTGGTAGTTACAACTGCGTGCAGTTCTGGCTGCGAAATTGTTTAAAAATTTGGAAAACTGGTTTTATTTTTGAATATAGTGCCTTATGGTAAGTTTATATAGTAAATTTCGAAAGAATATGCGTGAAAAAGTAGTAAATTAATATTTTTAGGTTAAAAGTGGGGTGGCCCAGTTTCCTGTAAAACTTGCAAATTTGGGGAAAGTGGGTCATATCATGTTGGGTAACTGGACCAGGGTGGCCCAGTTACCTCAAGCTTTTCTTAGTATGCTATTTCTACATTCTTTATTTTTAGAAAAATGGGACGTACATACATAAGAAAAACAGAAAGGGGTGCAGATGGATCACGGTATACTTCTGCGGCTCTAAATAAGGCTATTGCAGATGTTAAGAATGGAAATAGAACAACAAAAGGAGCTGCAAAGGCATATAACATTCCCAGGACAACTTTAAGACATCGCCTAAAAGGAACTAGAGGAAAAGGTCATTTAGCAGAGGCAGGATGTGGAGGTGGACTGAAAACTGATATTAATCTAGAAGATGAGCAGCACTTGGCCAATGGTCTTAAGGCGCTTGAGAAATGGGGTTTTGGTTTGACTAGATCGGAAGTTTTGGATATTGTGCAAATATATGTTCAAGGGAACCAATTGAAAACAAGATTTAAGGATGACCGACCAGGAGAAGAATCGTATTTAGCATTTGCGAAGCGTCATAATCTGTCCCTAAAAAAACCCCAAGGAGTTGAGTATGCGAGAATGGCTCAGATCAACCCATTTGTTGTGTACTCCTATTTCGATAAGTTAATAGAGACTGTCCATACGTTAAAGTTGGAGGATAAGCCGCATCTAATTTTTAATTTAGATGAGTCAAGCTTTTCTCACGATCCAAGTAAAGCTAAAGTGGTGGGGGCAAAGGGAGCTAAAAGCACAAGAATGATAAGTTCACCGGGTCGTGAAAATACTTCTATCTTAATATGCTGCTCTGCATCTGGTGATAAAATACCCCCCTTGTGATTTTTAAGGGAAAAAATATTTTAGAACATTGGATTAATGTCAACGAAACTGATAAGACCTTTTATGCCGCTAGTAAACGGGGATGGATGGAAAGCAATATATTTTCCAAGTGGTTCAAAAAATGTTTTTTACCCAATGCACCCGAAGAAAGACCATTATTACTGGTGTATGATGGTCATTCTACTCACGTCTCAGTCGAAATAATAGAACTTGCCATTGCTAACCAAGTAACAATCATTAAGCTTCCACCACTCACAACTCATGTGCTGCAACCTCTTGATGTTGCAGTTTTCAAATCTTTAAAGAGCCACTGGGAGAAAGAGCTTGTGGCATGGCAAAGGAAAAATCCAAGACAAAGAATACCTAAGCATACATTCGTTACTATCCTTAACAGGGTATATGACAATTTATCATCTGAAGTTATCAAGAATGGTTTCAAGGCTACGGGGATATACCCCGTTTCGAAAGAGGCCATAAAAACTGATATTTTTAAGCCTCATGATTTAAAAGCTTACAATGGACATATAATTGCTAAACAATCTAAGAGCAAAGAATCTCTGGTCCAAGTAGCTTCTTGCTCTGTTAAGAATTTCACTGTTCATTCTACTCCATCCACTTCCACAGATCTAAATCCCAGATTTGTGGTTGTTGAAATACAACCCGCTGTTCAGCCTGAAGAAGTCAACTTGAGTGTTAAAAATGTAAACCCTGGAGTCAAAGAGCTGAACCTTGATGTAGCAAATTTAAAATTTGATGGGAAGAAAACATATCCCGATATTGAAGACCTGAACCTTGGACCTAAAAATATAAATCCGGGAAGCAAAGAAAAGCAATGCATAGGGGGAGTCAAGGAACTCGACCCCCAAGCTAAAAATGTAATTCCACAACAATTGAAAGCTGATACAAATTCATTTGAAAATACTCTTCTCACTTTTATTAAAGGAAATTCAACGAATTCGTCTCCCAAGCCAGTAAAATCAGGAAAAAGAATTTATACCAATTCAGAGATTATAACAACGAAAGAATACCTTGCGAAGAGGAAAGAAGAAGAGGAAGGGAAGAGAAAAGCTTTAGAAATTAAAGAAGAAAAGAAAAAAGTTGCATTGAAGAGAAAAGAAGAAAAGCAACAAAAAGAGCGTCCTACTAAGAAAAATCGGATATCACTATCATCGTCGTCATCTGACAGTGATACATCCTTCCAAGAAGAAGATGGTTCAGATTCAGCGGAAGACAAAGACGAATCGTCCGTGGAAGTACTTTGTGATGACTATGTAATAGTGTCGTATGAATTAGAATATTACCCTGGACAGATTCTTGAAATAAATACCGAAAACTCAGAAGAAATTGTTACCGTCATATGGAAAAAAGTGGAAAGCTGGATGGATGGAAATGGCCCAAAAAGGATGACATTTTAAGATATGACATAAGAGAGATTTTAAAAGTTATTCCTCCTCCTACTCCCATCAACAATAGGGGTGTATTTAAAGTACCTGCCATAACTCAACTGGAGAAAAGGGGTCTTGCCAATTTTAAAACTGATATTTAGTCCCAGAATACGATGATAGTTTTAAGGAAAATATGTACTTTTTAGTTTTTCATTAAGAGTTTGCATTTTTTATTTTAAAGTTCACATTTGTACTGTTTTTTAGTTTTTTCAATTAAACTGTTTCTCTACTAAAAAAATGTATTTTCTATCTGACCTCGTAACTCAGAAACTAATCAATATTTTTTTAATCTGTAAAAACTAAATTAAAGAGAAAAAGTTGGAGCATGGCCCACTTTCCTGCAGTTTGTCACAGTATTATTCACAACAAAAATTACAAGGGGTGTCCTACTTTCCCCAAATTTCGGGGTAAGTGGGCCACACGATATAATTATAATAACTTATTTATTATATATATATATATATATATATATATATATATATATATATATATATATATATATATATATATATATATATATATATATATATATATATATATATATATAATAACTTTTGTTGTTGTTGTGGGTGATCACATGGTTACACTTTAAGAGTCGATATTCTTACATCTTATATTAGAGTGATGGAACTCTTTATGAAATTCATTTACTAATTGTGGATCAATTTAGTTACAAGTTCTGAGCTGTTGAAATTCAAAAGTTGTAAATAGGGGTCCCACTTACCTGACTTTACCTTATCCTAATACCGAAAATATTTGAATGTCTTGTTAATGGTTATCTCGTGTTGTATTACTATTATTATTATTACTAACAGTTGAATCGGCTTGGGATTTGGCCAAAATTGACCTTCGGTTGGACAATACTGATTTCAGGGTGATTAATTTTCATAAAACGTAATATACATTGTAGAATATAAAGATATAAATATCTCCTAATGAAGAATTCTCACAGATTTCACCAGAACAGTAAGTACACATACGCAAATCTACAAAGAAAGTTTTTTTTCTCATTAATTTAATGGAATAAAATTATTTAATATTTTTAAGATGAAGATAATAATTACCATATGAAGCTTGCAAGGCAGTTTATGTTACTTTTTGGTGTGTGGCCGATGGAAGGTGATGGTATAAAAAAAACTCTATACAGGGCGTATTTTTGGATAACTTTTTCTTATTATGTTTTGTTTAACATTAGCGGAGTTGCTCAAGCTATTCAGACTTGGACTGATAACTATTTATTTACCGCATCTACTATGGGACTTGTTATAGAATATTTTAGCAATACTTATAAGGTACGTTTAGTATTACTGTTTTGGATTTAGACAAATTTAGTATTTACAAGTAGGACAACATTTGCTTGCCATGCCCAGAGAGCAAGCAACTTTTTTTAATAAGGAAATTTAAAAGAGAAGGACAGCTTTTAAGAGTTGTCTGACGTGGCTCTAGGAAGAATAAACAGAACGAGTTGCGACACAAATACAACTTTTTACAGCAAAAAAAGCCAAGAAAAAAGGATATTAAACAATTTACTTTAGGTCCGCTTTTTAGTCACACAGTGTTTACACTGCAAAATCAATATTCTTATTTTCTCTCCATGACTTCATTCATATACACCCCTTCCTTGGTATAGTCCCACATCGTTGCTCTTTACATATCTAAAACTTTTAACCGACAAGAAGCACTCCTTAACGAACTTCCTTCCTACGGTCTTTCTGTCAAACATAGTTCTTGGCTCACCAGTTTCCTTTTTGATAGACATAGATATGTATATCAGTTATTGTAGATGGTCACTTTTCCAGCTTTTACCGAATTAATTCTAGGAAGAGCTGTCGGTAATTGAATTAAAATAATTTCAAAATCGTATTTAATTACTTCTCAGTAATTGGATTACTTTAATTCAATTACTTTTCGGAGAAGGTAATTGTATTTGGATTATTACCTAACAGGATAATGTAGTCGTACTCGGTAATTGATTTTCACGAATCCCAAGTAACTCAATTACTTTTAAAGTAATTCGATTAGTTATAAAGTAATTGAATTACTTAGAAATTAATTCAATTACCTAATAAATAATTAAATTATGTACTACGAAAAATTCAATTACCTTTCTTTATGAAAAAACTGCGGGAATTTTGGCCAGCCAGAAAGAGCATCTTGAAACACGGCGGGCCGCTTTGAATCCGGCGAACGCCGCCCCCGCGCCAATTTAGTATTTTCGATTGTTGCTTACCGCCACCGTTTTTATACTTTTTTTGTGGAAAAATCTGTTAATGTTGGGGGTATGATAAAAAAAATATTTTAAGGTCATTTAATGTTGAACTTGTCGAGAAAGCAGTTTGAATAGTGTGACGTGCGCGTATGATGCATATTAGTATAAATATTTTATTTATTTAGTGCATGTGGTAATTTAAATAAAGTAATTGCTAAAATATTCAATTACTTTTAGTTTTAATTGATAATTGAATTACTTTTAACAAACATGCTAGTAATTGGTAATTGTAATTGAATTACTTTTTAAAAGTAATTGCGACAGCTCTGATTCCTGGAGTGCTCCAAGCTTAGTCCTGGCACCAACTCTATTTTCTTCTCTCATCAACAATCTTCTCTCTTCCATGATTAATCCCATCCACATTTTTGCTGACGATAGTAGCCTACACTTTAATATTGAGTTTCTCAAGCAGGGCTTTAAGTCTGATCTGGATTTTCATGGCCTCTGTTCGAAGAGTTAGTTGTGGTTAGAAGTACAATCTCTTTCCTAGCAGCTCCAAATAGAGCAAAATGAAGTGTCACTTGCCTGTATCCTTTTACAGTCCGTCTGGAGAAACGGCAAAATTACTACTTTATTTGCTTCTTTATCCCCCATTAAGGCCGATTCTCACCTAAGCGGCGCCGAGCGAAGCGGGGCGGCGCGGCGCGGCGCTTCAAAATGACGCTTACAATTGTTTGCGTGTAACTAAATGATACAGTTCTCACATAAGCGGAGCGGCGCGAAGCGCGGCGTCGCTGCCCGGCGCTGCAACTTTTCAACGCGACCGGAAGCGTTGGCTAGCGGCATGCAGCTTTGAAAATGCGCGTGACCGCCTGCCAACGGCTAAGTGGGAATCACAACGCGTCAAAAGCAAGCTGCGACAAGGTGAAGAGGTTGTAGGTTGCAGTACAAAATCAAGTATGGACGGGGGAAAAATTGATAGATTAATTGTACTTGTTTGTGAATACGAAGAACTATACGATATGGCAAATAGAAACTACAGCAATCAGAATAGACGGGAGAATATATGGTCTGAAATTGGGAAGAAAATTAATGAAAGTGGTAAGTCTCTATAGTGTTTACGTCCAGAGAGAACCTGCAAGTAGGTATACAGACTAAAACATTATAGAGTTAATTAACGTATAGGGTTATGAATTACAGGGTCTTTTTAAAAGTCTGGGCGTTTTTTCTTATTTTGAATTAGGACCTAATTTTTAAATTCCCAAAATCTCAGACATTTTCCATGTAGCACTTCCTATACCTAACTTCAACTGTTTTAGAGATATTGGAGGTTTAATAGTGGCCTTTTCCAGCTTACTTAACAGGCCATAAAATCCAAACAACTTAAATTGGAGTAAAACGGTTTGCACATTCATATCTTTTTTAAATTCACCGTTTAGATTGTATAGCCTGTTAAATTTCGAAAAAGGCCACTTTTTAACACTTTTTAAGGCCCAATATCTTGAAAACAATTGAATTTAGGTATAGGAAGTGCGACATGAAATTTTTAAAACATTTTAAGAATTTAGAAATTAAATTAAAAAATGGGGTTCTAATTTGAAATAAGAAAGTAGAACCATGCTCACTTTTTGAAACACCCTGCATAGACAAAAAGATAAAAAAATATACATATATTTTCAATTATAAAACAAACAAAAATGGAAAAGTTAAAGGGGGTGGGACTTTTACAACTAGTAACTCTATACATAATACATACATTAAAATTATGTTCATATTCCTATAACTGAATAAGATTGATGTTGACACACTATCGTGAATACGCCCGTTGAATTAAATATTGGGAACTGTTCCGTGAAAAGCAATAATTGTTGCTTTTGCATAGGTCGTTCTTGAAATTAGTACAAAAAACAAAAAATATGATTGAACTGTTTTAATAATAATTAGTATTATATTGTATAAATGCACTATAATTTAGCAGTTTATTTTGACAACATCCAATTTGTTTATAATATTCCGGCATTAACTGAATCCTCTTGCCAAGGAAGTGCTCCTGCTGGAGACATAAAATAGTCTTTAAACCTGTCCCTTACTACATTTGCATCAGTAGAAAATTTTCCACCAATATGAGATAAAGGCGCAAAAATCGGCACTTCACTTTCGTTTTTCTCTTCATCTAATACACCTAATAAAGCATTATCCTTCCTTAGAAAGTTATGAAGGCACAAAGCAGATAAAACAAGTGTATCTGCATTTTTTGGATGAATTTGTAGTTTATTTAGAAAAACTCTAAACTTTTGACAGAGAATTCCAAAAGCATTTTCGGATACTCTGCGAGCTCTTGAAAGCCGATAGTTGAAAACCCTTTTATCTTCTGGTAGTCCGCTTCCTGAATAAGGTCGCATTAGATAAGTTTTGCAAGGAAATGCTTCATCCCCCACTATTACGTATGGTAAGGGCTCACCATTTTTAGTAATGGGACAATCTTCAGGCATTCCAAAAGTTTTCTTCTTTAAACATTTTCCCATATTAGATTCATTAAAAATTCCACCATCGCTGTTCTTCCCATAGGCTCCAACATCTACAGCAACAAACCTGTATTCGGCATCTACCATTGCTAATAGCACTATGGAAAAGGTTTTTTTGTAATTAAAATATAATGATCCACTTCCCGGAGGTGCCTGTATGGTAATATGCTTCCCATCAATCGCTGCTACGCAATTAGGATAATTCCAGATTTCTTCAAATTTTTTGCACAGCTCTGAAGTAGTTCTGTTGTCGGTTGTGGCATGACCTCGTTTCTTAGAGCTTCCCAGAGTGCATTACTTGTATGAGTTACAATATTTTGTATGGTTGAGTGTCCTATTCTGAAGTTAAATGACAGCGTCTGGTAGTCTGCCCCTGTAGCCAAAAACCTAAAACAGAAAAACTACGCTCAGTTCCAAAAAAAGTGACGCACATTTCCCGCAAGTGTTAGGTAGGTACAATAGCTTTTTAACATACGTTACAACATCCAATGCAAATATTTTTAAAATTTATTCTTGAAGTAAAAAATTGAAATTGACAGGCGTGTGGAAAAAAATGTCCGCACCGATTGCTGTGCGGAAACTTTTAAAATTTTATAGCACAAGTTAGTCGTCCCTCATAGACGGGCGTATGTACGTAAAGTTTCAGTAAAAATGCTGTAATTGGGACGAATCTAGAGATAAATTAATTAATTTCGTATAGGGTGTGAGCATTTTCCATACCATTACTTATCTAACCCACAGGGTGAATCAAAAATTAAAGAAAAAAAACATGATTCCAGTTTTTCTATTGCCATCCAGAAGGCTTTCCACCTATTTAATCTTTTTTGAAAGACAAAGGAATTAGGTACCTACCAACAAATGAAAGAATAAAATAAAAATCGGCCTACTGGTTTGAAAAATATAAGATGAAAAATCAAATGCGTCACTTTCTTTCGAGTTGAGTGTATAATATGATCATTTTATGTATTTGTTTCATGAGGATCGCTCAACATTACAGCTTCATCACAAAAAGAGATGCTTTTGCTTCTAATAAAACAATATAGTATTATTTTTTTACCGCAAGGACTGTTTATTATTTAAGGCCAGACTTGTAAAAAGAAATGGAAATCACTTAGGGATGCTTTCCAGAAGGCTGCAAAAAGCTGTCAAGCCAAAAGCGGACAAGCTGCAACAAGTTCCAAAAAATGGAAGTATTGGGATGCAATGAGCTTTCTTTTGCCGCATATTAAGGGCAGGGAGTGAGTAGTATAACTTTTTTTTATTGTCATATATAATTACAAACTTTCATCCTCTGGATAATAAGTACCAGTCTAGTCCCTAATTAATGTTCTATTATTATTAAAATTTGACATGTTTATGAACTTTTTTATTTCTGACGACTTCTATCGCCCATCAAATCTCCTCGATTAAAATTTGAACCACCCTGTATTTATTGCAGGACTCAGACAAACGTTTGTGATGACGAAACGAATGAGAATTTCGAAGATGAAGTTCAATCTGAGGAAAATAATACTCCTAGCCAGTTAGAAGAAACAGACGAGCAAATTACCGAAGATGATTCTTATGACACCCCAATAAGCCCATCTTTGTCGCAGCCTAATACTCCACAATCGCGTTCTTCAAGTGTCGCAAATATTTCAAGACCAGTATCTCGTACTACAAGTACAAAAAGTGACACGCCTGCAAAGAAAACAATTACTGCATCCAAGAAAACTGAAATCAAGAAAACGGAATCCTTGCCAGACATACTTAAAGAATATGTACAAGATAAAAAACGTTCCCGTTTGGAAAAACAAGCGTTGGCCGGTGCGACACAATCAGCAGATGGAAAAAACAGCGCCCTTTTAGAATTTTTTACCAGCATGGCAAAAACTACCGCCACGTTTCCCCCATTATGGCAGGCTAAAGTAAAAAGTAAGGTCTTTGAACTGGTAAATTCCTACGAACTAGCGCTTTTAGAAACCTCGTCAGCCTTACCGGCCCCACCCCTAGATACACAAAATAATATACACACTCAACAACAATCACAGATACAACACATGCATAACGCACGGCCTTCGCTCCATGATCAACCACCCTTATCTTCATTTCACCATAACGAACTTCTACACAGGGTCCAACACTCATTACAGGGACCTTCAGCAGATTTTTATTCAAGATTTGCGTCTCATGTTTCTGCTAGTAAAACAAGTTATGGGCAAAATAACGGAGGAGAGACTGAGGGAGAAACTATAGCAGACTTGGATATGCCTGCAAGAAACTTATCTAATCAGCAACAAGGAAACTATTTCTAAATGTATATATTATGAAAATGGACTTCGCATTTTATTGTCATTTCGTTTTTTAGAATATTTTCTTAGTTGAATCATTATAAAATTAATAAACTATGCCAACTAAAACAGTTTATTTTTTTTAACTTACCTTATAAAAATAGTTAGCCTCTCAAGTGAACTGATGCTCTCACGAAATTTAGTATGTTGCTTAGTAAGTGAAATGCGTAAAATATCATGTAATTGATTGAACTTTCCTGAAGACATTCTATAATATTTGTAAAATTTACGTTCATCCAACTGAAGTCGCCTAAATAGTGTGTGGAATTCGCCTTCTTCTAGCCTTGCTCGAAATATATCATGTACCCAATATTGTCGCTTTTTTTTTCTCTTTTTCTGTTCATGTTCGTGACACACTGCAGCGACAAACAGAAAATCTTCAGATGATGAGGATGTTGAGTCATTAAACATTTGCGAACTCATTGTCATAAGCCATACACCAAACGCAAAGAAAGTTCTACTGATTCGTTTCTGCCGCAGTGCCGCTGTTAAATGCCGCTTAGGTGGGAATAGCCTATATGAAATGACGCTAGGCCTCGCTTCGCGCCGCGCCGCCCCGCTTCGCTCGGCGCCGCTTAGGTGAGAATCGGCCTTTTAGAATTGAGACTGTGAAACCTACTATCTGCAGAGGTTTTTTGTTCGACTCCAAATTTCGAATCTTCTGTTCCATGTTAATGAACGACCTCTATATCACTTAAAACATCCATGATAGGTTAGTACTTAGGACTTGCAGATTAGCTCAAGATAAAGAAAATATGTATATATAGTAAATACGAAGTCAATCCGAACAGCTAAATAAAAGACTCACATACCGGGACTGCTCAATTCACCAAAAATCCCCAATAAAAATGACCCAACAGGACCCAACTTTATGATGGTTAGACCCCATATGAATATTTTCTCGCATGCACCGCCGCTTCTAGTCGGTCAAATAATGTTTCATGGACACAAAAATAAAAGAATATCAAAAAATGTCTGGCCCGCTGTAGGCACCTGCATTTTCATTGTCGGCTAAATTTATCAGAGCTGTGCTAGTGATGACTTGTCGATCAAAATATAAGGAATTGAAATTGGTTTATTCTTCGTTCTTTTGAGATTTAGCCAGTGTCTAAGAGTGTCGTATTTTTCTAAATTGTTTTGTTATTGTTAGCGTGGTTATTTCTGTTGTACTGTTATCGTTGTTAATATTTGTTGTTTTACTGTTGTCATTTAAATATTTTATCAAGATGGCGTTGTGGAGACCTTTTGATGTTTCTGATAATGAAACGGACAATGTAGAAGCCGATTTCATGACGGAGCCGTCGGAATTTTTAAATAAGGACTTACATGTTCAAGAACAGAAACTTATTTTAAATATTTACACTTGCTTAAAAAGTGAAAATCTTGGGGCATCACAAAACGAAATTTTAAAAAGGATTTGTGAGCTCACTAAACTTGCTCGTACTACAATTTACACAGTTATTCGAGAAGGAGATACCATCGACCATTCCGTAAAGCGAAAAAGAGCTAACCAGAAGCTTAAAAAAGTTGATAGTGGCGACAAAGAAGTTATACGCCGAATAATTTATCAATTTTACGAAGAAAACAAAGTCCCAACATTAGAAATGATTCAGGATAAGTTTCGGGATTATCCAGATTATGAATATAAATCTTTGGAGACCTTGTGTAATATTTTGCTAGATTGCGGCTTCAAGTACAAAAAATTAAACCAAAGGATGGTTATAATGGAATCGTCTCGTAACGTAGCATGGCGGCAAGAATATTCACGTAAAATTAAGGAATATCGCCAATTAAAAAGGGAGATAGTGTACCTGGACAAAACTTGGTTCGACACACATGATCTTGTTAAATATGGTTGGGTGGATAATAGTAATAAGTGTACACTAAAGGGGCCCTGTTCTCGCGGAAAACGAGTAATTATATTACACGCAGGCAGCAATAAAGGTTTTGTTCCTAACGCTTTATTATTGTCAGCTAAAAATATAAAGAATTCATCGGCTGACTACCATGAAGATATGACCGCCAGTCTATTCGAAAAGTTGTCACGCAGTTGCTTTAGCCCAAGTGTTTTAGCCTAAAAACACTTTCCCAACTTTTATCTGGCTGTTGGCAGCCTTTAAAAAAAAATATTTATTTATATATATTTTTTTTTAAATAAAATTAATAACAATTAAAATAGCAAAAGTACAGTAAAGCTGAAGGTGAGTAGCCGAGAGAGCGTGCAAAAATGCCCTAACTCATTTGCCGGAGAGTAGGGGGGGTTAAACTGGGCGCCACTGCTTTTGGTGCCAGGCCTAGCAGAGACCTTCCAAGATTTAATTGGGAACTCTCGTTCAACTTTACTACCACTCAAAGACAAGAAAAACTTTACTAAACAATATTAACATTAGAAAAAGGAGACACTAGGCGAGCCAAATAAAACACTATATTTAAAACAACTAGTTAATATAATTTATTATAAATTTGTAATTAAAGTTTACACAAAAAAAATAATCAAAATAAAATGGTGAATGCGCTAGGTGATGAAATTACAAAATTTAAATTTATAATTTAAAAGTTTACAAAATATATATATAATAAAAATGAACTGGTGAATGCGCCCAATAACTGTTAAATTTCCTATTCTGATGAAAAGAATAAATATTAAAACTATAAGTCTACAATTTCAAAAAAATATATAAAATATAAAAATATATATAAATACCGCTTATTAAATTAACAATAATTTAATGAACCAGGTGCACCATTTGAAAACCAATAAGAAAATTAAGATTTACCAAAAAAAAAAAATATTACAATAAAAATAAAAGAAGGGGCCGCAAATAATTTATAACAACATGGTAAAAATTCAAAAGGTAGAGTCCTAAATTGTTTCTTGAAAAGTGTAAAAAAAAAAATTGTTAGTAAGTTAATTTTAATGTTGCCTGTTTTGTTGAATCCAAGTGATGGCAGGTGTGCCAGCCACTACACCGTGAAGAGGGATGGTGTCCAAAACTACAAACAACACATTAACAGTTGGTCACTATCTCTGACCCGTCCCAAGAAAACTTCTACCAAATTGATGGCCCCACCAAAACGAAAACCGTTTCAAAATTAATTAATGGCCCAGCAGAAAAATGGCCCGTCCGAAGAACCCTACAAAATTCAATACTAATTAAAACCCAATAAAACGTAAGATAATTAAGCGACTTTAAAAATCCCAAGGAAATTCCCTCAAATCCCATACTGTATGTGTTTCATTAAAAAAAGGTTAATAAAAGGAAACTTTAAAATCTGGTGCTTGGTTCGAGACCTTTCAGTAAACAAAAAATAATTACTTATTAAGTAAGCAACGTTAATTAATTATAAAACAATAAACAATCCCATTAAATCAAGATAACAAAAAAAATAAAATTGTTTTAGTAAACTAGTTTACAAAAAAATTATGCCCTATTCCATTGGCACCAAAAAAAAAGAACATATTCCCTAGCTACCAAAAGTTAATTAACAATCACTTAACTAGTGTAAAATAAAAGGTAATATATCCATACGATTGTATTTAATCGTAGGTAAAAGCCCAAAACATATTTATTGATCTTTATTTTAACTTGGCATAACAAATAATAAGTAGGTTTCTGACTGATAATTTAAATAGTTCAATCACGATATATTTACTTGTTTGCTTTTTTTGTCTTAAAAAAAACACTCTATCTTGTAGAATTAGAAGATAACAACAAAATAAAAATAACTTAAATATCATTGATAAATGATAATTAAATAAGGAAAAAAAAACTAATTTTTGTTAAGTATAACGAAAGCCTCTCCGGCCTACTAAATTGACAATTAAATAATAAATAGGTCTCGAACAGTCACCCAGATACTTATACCCTGAAGAAAAGTCTCAAAAAGAAAAAAATATGACAAGAAAACTTAGTAATTAAAATTTATTACCAAAAAAGGTAATTTAACCCCAGAAAATTAATTAATACTAAAAGAGACAAATAATCTATACACAAGCGCCATCTAACTTCGATTTATTAAAACTTTAACGCTAATTAGAGTAGCCAATTAACGTAACTGTAAAAAAAAAACACAAAAAAGAATAATTTAATAAAACTGCGATTTTCGCAATAAATTGGCCACAACAAACCCCTTAAATTGGTGTAATTAGGGTAATTAATAATTAATTCTTACTGAAATTGACTTGCCCAACGCATGACGTAATATATAAAAAAAATAATGAAAATCCCCTGAATAAGAAAACCCAAATAAATCTATTAATGTACCGTTTTATACGGAAAATACCAGTTAGAATAAGTCTAGAAGAACCTCACCCAAGATGTTAAGGGGTATTTTCAACTAACACGTGATCCCTGCGGCGTCGAACTGCAAGTCCTGCAATGCAGATTTCTTTCCCGAAACAGCCAAAAAGGCAACGCAAACCAACAAAATTTACACAAAACCAAAGGTAACTTAAATCGGGAAAGATTTTTGGGAAATTTGCAGCACAAATCCTATAAAGATGGCTTGAATACCAGTCGCTGCAAATTTTCCTAGTTCTCAGCTTGAAGAATGACGTGAAAGTGGCAAAATGGTAAAACATGGCCGATGGCCCTTCGTCCTTCTCAAAGAGTACCAGTGGGCGCACGCGCATCGCTGCTAATTTAGGAATTTTCTGGCCTCTGAATTGGCAACAATGTTACGCATTTTGAGTTGCCTACCCACGCTGCCCAAATAACAATGTTAATTTTTTAGTACATAATACTACGAGGGGTAAAAGCAACGTAAAGCATAAGGTAGGATAACAAATACGATAGAAAAACAGAAGTAACCCAGCAATTACAATCAAATTTGGAGCCTTTTGCCAAAAATAAACTGCAAAAAAAAATTAAAACCGACCTGCATTAAGGTAAACAAACTAAATTATTAAAAACAAACCTAGGAATAAAAACTAACCGTGACAACGTGGTTTATTGAACAGTTGCTGCCGAATCTGTCTCCAAATTCTGTCATTGTTATGGACAATGCGTCTTATCATTCACGTTTAGACAACAAAGTTCCCAATAGCAACACAAAGAAGGATGATATTCTTAAATTTATGGAAAGTAAAAACCTGGAAATTCCTCAAAAGTCTACAAAAAAGGTGTTATTGGAAGCTATAAAAAAAGAGGACTTTAAAAAGGAATATGTTATCGACAAATTATGCGAAGCACATGGTCACACTATTTTACGTCTTCCCCCTTATTACTGTGTATTTAATCCCATCGAGATGATTTGGGCTGCAGTCAACAACAAACTAAGGAAATATAATCAATCCCCAACTGACAATGCTTTCGTACTAGAAAATATAAGGGCAGTTGTTAATGAAGTAAATGACAGTGGTATATGGATGAAATGTGTTTAGCTTGTCATAGTAAAAGAAAATGAATATTGTATTTTACCCGCCCTTGACCCCATTATCATAAACCCAAATTTGATTCAAGTTGAAAATTCGGGTAGTGAATTTTGACTTTTCATCAAGTATAGGAAATAAAAAAAAAATCATAAACGGGTGAGTGTTTTCATATATTTCTTATATTATATAATACCCACTAATTAAAAAAAAATGAGTCCGCGTAACTATAAATAATGAGAATAAATTTTCATTATTTTATGTTAAGCTGCACGCCCAAAATAAAGAAATTGCCGCCTCTAACCGGCGTTTCAGTTTTTATGCTGTTCGGATTGACTTCGTATAGACTTTATATGTCTACGTGCATTATTTTCGGATGAAAAAATGTGTTACTCTTTCTCTGTTTCTAACTGTATAAAAAGTCATTTAGGTGGAAACCATTTTATTATTAAAAACATGCACAAGTAAATGTTGTTATATTTGTAACTAATAATAACTCATCTAAAATTGGTGTAAAAATATATGACACTGATAAAAATTAAAAAAATTACGATGATTACATCAAAAATTAATGGGTAAAAATTAAAAAAACTTTATTTTTTTAAGATTCTAATATATAAATCAAAAACATTTACAACTTTAATTAACGAAGTAGTAGAAAAAGAAAAGCAAATTCTTCGTAGTGGCAATCCAGAATTCATTAAAATTTACCGAGAAAATGCATCCTATACAAGAAAAATTGTTTTGTTTTATGTGGGCCCGGGAACTTTAGGAATTATTTTATATTTGGTTACACCTTTAGTAAGCAACATCGTTTACCCGCTGGGTTATAATAGCGAAACCGGCATTAAAGAACACCATTTTCTCCTGTATAGCTGGTTTCCATTTGAACCAAATAAACATTACTGCGCTGCATATATTATACAATTAATAGCAATTTGGTAAGTAAATTAACTTTTTTTA